>BMAW01056763.1:213756-242401 GCA_019974015.1 Nephila pilipes
GAGGTTGATGTATTGCTTAACTTTTTGTTGTACCTGAAGAAAAATATAGTATTAAATGGATTAACCTTCATTAAAGACTTCCTGTCAGTTAGAAATTTAAGCTGTAGCATATATGCTTTTCAAGTATTTATTTAAACTTATTTCTTCGGCACAAGCCATATTTCTTTTTAAGCCATAAACTAGCTGAACATAAAAACAAAGCACATAACTTCACTTCAAAGAGTATAAAACAAAATAATGTAAAGCATCTGAACAAAAAGGTAATTTTCGTAAGTTCTTAGAACATTTGTTCCATAATTGTTGAACATTATGCGTGATCTTCTTCTTTGTCCAACAACCTTGATGAGAGGTTGTCTTTTGTCAGAATGTATCTTTCCCAAGTTACGATTTAATTTTCTTTTCACTGCATCACACAGGTAATATTGAAAAAGATTCTCCACAAAAGATGAGACGATGAAAATTGAAAGAAGGCTGTTTTGACCTTACATCCTACCACCCAGGTCACTTTCCGCCTATCACTCACGCTGCCCAGCAGAATAGATGAAATCTACTTACCCACTATGGTTGATTGACAATTATTATAACAGGATAGTCCGCGCCCTTTAATCATATGGAGGGGTGATGGTTATATACCAGTAGTTTGCATATGTATGTCATCTATTGAAGACAGTGATAGATTCATCATGATTGTCGTGAATGGTTAGTGTTTTAATTCTTTAAAATTTAAGTCTGATATTAGGTTAAAATATCATTTTAAACATAAATTTAATGTAATTTTTTTTAAAAACGATTTTATTTTATTTTTAAATATATTATATGCCATTCTTTAGGAAGTAGTTTTCAAGTATATTTATCATTACTAAGTAAAAACACCACTATATTTTTCTATCCCTTGAGTTGCTTGAAACCAAAAGATTTAAAACAATTTATTTATTTTACCATGCAATATATGATTATCAATATTATAAACAATTTAATAGGTCATTAGTAAAAACATATTTTTATGACAGTAACTATGGTCGAAATTGGAATACCATTCATGGAAAATGTAATTTTTCAATAATTTTATATTATTTTATTACCTTAAATACCAGTTTTTCAAACGATCTTATAAATTCAAATTTTCATGCGATGGTTGTTTAATACCTGTTTGATTGACATTACAAATTTTTTTTACAATATTGTACAATGAAAAATAAGATAGTAACTTATTTAAATTATAGACGTGTTTTGAATATGATCTTTTAAAACATGAACTGTGTAATAAAATGTTAAGAAATAAAACAATATCTCTATGAAAATTATAACTAAAACAAAATTAGAAGAAACATTTTGTCGAGTTTTTAAAAACTACTTATCAGATAAAGTTGTTAAGTTTGAATCCTTAGATTAAATTGGATTTATTTTTAAATTCCAAGAAATCATAAAATTAATAGTAATAATTATTTAACGATTTTAAAGCACTTTAAAGATTAAAAAAAGGAAATAATAATTAAAAGTGTTTATTTTTTTCATTTTCCATATATATAAATTATAATATTAGAATGAAATAAAACACATCAAGCTATTTTTATGCTGACATACTATTCAGAATAAACTAATGTAATTTAAAAAACACTGGTTATCCTGTAATTTAAGATCATTGTGCTTAGGTATAAGAAATTATAAATTATTTCTTAACATATGAGAGATGAATTTACTGCTCATATTTAACAGAGTATCACATGCAAAATCCTAAGTCATTAAAATCTTAAAATCTTGTATAATGAGATAATCAGTGTCTTACATAACGTCTGCTTTATTCCTAAGTATACATAAACATATGAATATCTTGATTCGTTTTATCTCATTCTTATTTTACAATTTATACATATGGAAAAAAAAAATAAACACTTTTAACTGTTATTTTTCTTGAATCTTCATAGTCCTTCATTAACATTTGTAAGTACATAAATCGAATTTCAAATTTTATGAACAACACCAATACGTTTCGTAAAAGAAATATAAAATTTTCATTTATAACCCCAGTAATAATTCATACAAATACGTCTTAAAGGAAATTTAAAAATGATCTTTAAGAAATTAAAATTTTCTGTTGTATAATCTGTCCAAACAAAAGCATTCCCATAAACCTTTGTCAAGAATTTTTATTTGAGTAATTAAGAAATCGCGAATAGTCTTTAAGTAGTTAAGGTCTCTTTTTAAAGATACTTAAGCATTTGCTTAGTAAACTGTGTTATCTTAAAATACAATATGTTCTCTCCTTGTTTCTTTACAGGTATTAATAATTTCTTCATTAATGGTCCTTTCTCAAGGCACGGCTGTTTACAATTATCCTTATTACGTAAATACTGGTACAAGTTCACAATACAATTCACAAGACGTAAGTATCTGATAATATGTTGTTTTGTTTTTATCTTTAAGATGTAAATTTTTTTTATTTAACTGAATTTACTGCATCATTGTTTTCATTTAATGAGTCTACATGTTTACAATACAATGCTTGAATTTTTTTATTATCAGCATATTTTATTTACGTTTTATAAGTCAGTTTAAATATTCAAATAAAATAAAAAAAATCAAGAATTTGAAATCACATTGAGCAAAAGTTTTCATTATTCTTTAATATCATTGATTCAAATTATTAAAAAATTCTCGAGTTTGATAGGCTATTTATGCATATATATTCAAATATATATCTGCAATTATTTGAAATAGAAGAGGTTTTAAATAATACATTTCGAAAAGGAATTTTTTTTTAAAGTATCAGGAATGTGAATAAAGTAATAAATAAAATTTCAATATAACTTAAACGTAATTTATTTAAAAAATAAGCAATGTTTTATTTGAAACAAAATTGTAAAAAAAGCGAAAAAAGGTAAAATTTCCTCTTTATTTTGTAGTTAATATCTAAATGTCCATAGTATAAAATTGCAGGGTTTTATTTAATATTTTGAAACTAAAATTTATATGAGTATCTTTTGTAAAATGCTTTCCATAATCTTTTAATTTACATGTGTTAGATACATATTTATTAAAAACAATTAAGGAGATTGGAAAGTGAAGATCCCATATAACTACTTAAAATGTTAATTAATGATATTAATGAACATTTCTCCCTATTAAAATTAAATGGTTTTGTTATATTATTATTATTAACACTTTTAAAAGATTTTCTAAATAATTAAATAACAACAGTGCTTAGCCCTTTTTATTTACCTATTTTTTTGAAATACCAGAACTTTGTATTAATTTAATTTAGATCACAAATATAATTGAAATAAAAACTTCCTGTTAGATTTTTCTTAAAAAAAAACGTGTTTAATATGTAATGCATTAAGGTGTTACATCCAAGAGAAGAATAAATAATTTCACAAAGGGGATATTTTGCTAACAGCCTTTGCTATATTTAACGTTACTATTATTTTGCTATATTTAACATTATCATCATTTCTCGGAATGTTAAAGAATAAGACCCACAGGTTTATAATATTTTTTATTCTTTTACAAATTGAATAATTGTATCATAATTTTGATTTCACTAGCGAATATATAAGGTATCACATTTTATTATTTCTATCTGAATCATCTCATTTGTGTATATCTTCGATAATATACCTATCATATTTTGTTTTAAATACTCCAACAACGACAAATAAATTTACAATTATATATTAAAGAAAAAAACTGAGTGTTTCTTAATTTTTAGAATATTGAGTGTATATATATATATATATATATATATATATATATTATACATATATATAACATTATCAAAATTAATAGTATATACAAAGTATTATGAAATAAAAAAGACATAAAATTACTTAATCTGTAATTAATAATTAGGTAACATTATATTTATAAAAAATTAATGACCTTTTTGCATTATAATTTTACTTCTTTAAATTATAAATAATTATAGATAATCTAAAATTAAATTTAACTATTTGTATTTTGATTTAATTTTACTATACATAATTTGCATTTACAACATAGTTGTTTTATTTTGTATTTTGATTTTATATTTTAATATTTTTACTTGAATAGTTTCAATACTTATTAATCTTAATTTTTGTTTTTTTAGATATTATTTGTAATTTATTGTGGATTTAAATGCATGTTGCAAATTATATTTGATTAACCTTAGTAATTGTATTATTATTTACACAGACACACACACAGACATGTCCGCACACACACATATATATATGTGTGTGTTTGTATGCGTGCGAGTGTGTACTGTTAGAAAAGACTCATTTTCTTAAATATTGAGATATTTTTCGATCTGAATGAGTGTTCCTAGTTAGGATTCGGTTGTTTATAGAGAACTGTAAGTAAAACTCTATTTTATATACAGGGAGTCGGCAATTACCAATTTGGATATGACGAAGCTCACTCATCCGGCGGTACTTTCCGAAAAGAGACTGGAGATTCTTGGGGAAATAAGTATGGTTCCTATGGCTTAAGAGATGCTGATGGACGTTATCGAGTTGTCAACTACGTTGCCGATGCCGCTGGCTTCAGGGCTAGCGTTAAAACTAACGAACCAGGTGTAGCTCCAAGTGATCCTGCCTCAACAACAATTAACAAGCCTGAATTTATAGCCCCTGTATCAATCGCTTCTGTCAAACAACCTGGACATGTAGCCCCTGTTCCAGTCGCTGCTGTCAAACAACCTGGACTTGTAGCCCCTGCCCCAATTACTGCTGTCCAACAACCAGTACTTTATGCACCTTCCGTTCACCATGCAGCTTCACCTGAATTTCCTTTGTTGTATCAAACATATTATGCACCCGGTTATTACAAGGGAACCCCATACACTAAGCGGGCCTATTATCCAAGCAAAGGAAGTCCCTATACTAAATATGGGTACTATATTTATCCATGAGATGTCAGAAAATTTGTGAATTGATTTATTGCCATTTTTTGAACTTTCGCACATATAAATGGATTACTGTATTGCATCAAAGGCCAAATTTTAATTTTGTGGTGTTCATTAATTTAAATAAGAGTAAAATAAATAGCTCATTTTTTAAATTTTTGTTGTTTTTCAGCGTTTTACACATTTTTTCATAATTACAAAAATTGAAATCTTAAAGAAGTGATGGTTATTTTAGAACTCTAATGATCAGAAATTTATTCAAAATGTTATCCAGTGATATCAGATTTTTATATTTCATCAATTGTTTACATCAATTGTCTTTAACTGGAAAGAAATAAAAAAAGTCACATATTAAGTGAAAGAAAGATAAAAATTATTTAAAAACTTATGGCTAACTTTATTTCAAAATCAATATATAAAGCTCTCTCGGAAATATTTTGGAAAAATAAATTACTGAAACACTAGTCTACACGTGAAAGGTGTTCAAAACAAACAAACAAAAATATCAACAAAAAGATAACTTGGTAACTAGTATATGTTTTTGAAATAATTAAAATAACTTTATGAGACTATAGTGCTAACATTGAACTTACTATGTAGTTTTATAAGCATTAATGCAATTTTTTTAAAATTTATTTCTACACATTTTACGTATAATAAATCCTACAGTATTATCCATGCTTCAAAACAGTAAGAAAAATTCTAAATATTCCCTAAGTTATTCAATTAATTATAAAACCTGTACAATTTAATAAATTAAATTCATTTACCTGTTAATTTAATAAATTAAATTCATTTACCTGTTAATTTAATAAATTAAATTAATGATAAAAACATTCCAAAGGTATTGACTAGAAATTATAAGAATAAATTTATTTTTATATAAAGCACAGGTTTATCATATAACATAAAATCATGTCAATTACTTATGTAATCACTCACTTCAATTCCTTATTCAATTCTAAATCGTTCTTTACACTTGATGAAATCGGTTTTAAGATGGGAGAGCAACACATAGGTTAATAGATCTTATACAAATGAGCATTAAGCAATGTTTATAACTTCGATTGTTTACCCATTATTGCTTTGCCGATAAATTTATGCTTGAGAAAATTTAGGATGAATGAAGTAGGCCGTCGAGAAACGGAAAAGGAAATAGAATTGACAATAAAAATAAATCATTTCAAACAATCAAAACTTATTTCACATGCATACCTATTAAAAGTTGAACTCACTGCATAATAGATTATGAAGCTATAGGTTAGTAGTTTTAAAATATAAGTGTTTTTTCTTCTAAATATAATGTTTCGTATAAATATAAGTTCTAAAAGTGTCTGAAATTCATTTTAATAATAAATTTATGTGAAATAAAAAAAATTTATATCAATAAAAATATAATTAAGAACTTTATTGTTCGAGTGAAAATACAAAAAAAACTGAGTATGAATGCATAAAAAAACGGTGACTACAGCTACAAATAAAGGAGAAATGTGTCTGAACCAACTGTTGTAAAATTTCCCATGTGAATACTTTTGAACAAATAATTCAAGACATGCGATTATTGACAAAATAAATTATTGATTTTGATCTTAAATGTAATTTTTATCTTTTAAAACATTAAAATATTTTTCTATGGCTAATATTGTAGTTAATGATATTAAAATAATTAACACGAAAGTGAGTATACTGTATTAATAAAAAATCAAAACGTATTTCTTTGGCTCTCTAGTTATTAAGATATATTTTAAGAATTACATTTTCAACAGAAATAAAACAACATTTTGTAATCATTAAATTCATAATCGATATTTTTTGATAATTACTGAGGTGTTTCTTAAGGAAAAAAAAGTGAAAAAAGTTTTAATATTTTAAAACACATCAAATAGTTTATTTAAAATAATTATGTAACAAAATATGATTAAAATAATAAAAGTTCTTAATATGGAACTAAAAGTGCTAGTATTTAGTATAGGAAAAGTACTTAATTGGTTAATTATTGTATATAGGCTACAATATAATAATAGTAGCAGTAGATAAGTTTAAATCCTGTAAAATGTTTTAAAAAAGGAATGAAACATTACTTTGGAACAACATCTAAAACGTTTTACATAGAAGAGTCTCGTGGCATTTAATCAAGTGATTTTGTATTTTTTTAACAATGTCTACTTTGTAAGCGAAAACATATTTTTAGAAACAATTTTTCAAAGAAAGATCGCAATTCTTTTAACCAAATGCCTTCTAAAAATATTTATATATAATGCGCATTCATTATCTTACGAAATAATTTCTAATACCAAACACTATAAAAATTTAATATTTCCGCAATAAATAATATCCATTTATAATGATCAAAAAATTTAAGCATCAAATTCAAAGCATGTTCATAAGTATGTCGCTTTTACCATCCCCAAAAGAAATGTCGCCATATCTTTTCCAACAGTTAAGATCGTCTTCGATTTATTTCGAGCAGATTCACTGGAAGCAACTCATTGTTTTGATCATTGCTTCATTTCCAATTTATCTGACAGGAAATGACTGCCGAACTAAAATAAACCTCTGACTTTGTTTTAAAATTGTTTAACAGATGACAACACATATTGGTAACACCAACTATATATATATATATATAAAGAGAGAGAGAGAGAATCGTCATCTGTCTTCACGAAGTACAATGGTTTAAACAGGTACTTTAACGTGAATATTGGAACAGATAATGGTATAATTAGAATATTTTTCTATCTGTAAAATATATTAAAGGTTTGTGTAAATTTAAAAAAAGTGCTCATTAATATCTTGAGAATATACTCGTAGCTTTAAGCTGGATTTTACATGTAACTCTCATTTCCCTACCATCAATTTGTTTTTCACATAATAATAAGTTTGTAATGTATAAAACCTTTAAAGAAAGAAAATTAAATTGAGGATTTGGAGCTTTATGAATATTTAAAAACGAACTTTTAGCTATAACTAAAATTAGAAAAACCAAATCATTTTTTTTGCTCCTTTAGGTTGTTGACTTCGTCTAGCTTATACTTGTTCTAATCAGTTTTATCCACTTATTTTTCATAGTCAATTAAATATTTATAATATTAAAAAATGCTTCTAATTATTAAATAATACATGATGAAATAGAGATTTATTAGAAAATAATTTGAGAGAGATAATGATATAAATATCCAGAAATAATATGAAACTGAATATGTTATAAGAATATATCTGATTTAGGGAAATAAATACTGAAATAATGCAATTATAAGACTAATCCAATTGTTTATTATTAATACATATAAGTTCCAAATTCTTTTCTGTACTTACAACCTACTCATGTGTTTAAAAATACTTACTATGAATTTCTGAAATATACATTTTTACATTCTGAAAAGTTCTCAATAATATTTTATTTCCCAAGATGAATACAAGCAACTCAAATCATATTAAGATTTGAAATTACATTCTTTGTGTTTATTTCGTATCTCATAAATTTCGTCGCAAGAAAACGTGACACTGGCCACCGATGTGTTAAATATTTTGCTGTGGTACATTCTTTCGCTTGAACCTTGACTTAGATACATGAAAACAGACCTAAAATTTGACGATTTTTCGTCTGGCTATAATTTAATGCGGTCGTCGTGACTGCTTTAAAATGGTAAAGTGTCATGGCTTCGAAACTCACGCTTTCAACAAACTGTCTTTTCACTGTATGCAAATCTAGACCATATATTCCTGATTATTTTAATGCTGAAGAATATATTGGTTCGGATTAAATCTTTATAAGGTCCTCTTACACAGATGTTTCAGTGCAGAATTTCTTCAGGCCGGTTAATGAGCTTTGCACTGCTTTTAAGTGGAAGAAAGAGGTTATTCAGAAGAAGAAAAGGCGTACATCTGTGATAAACAATGTAGGCATGTGGTTATAAAATATTGATTTTCTTCATATATCTGAGATCAAAAAGGATTCTAATATTCTTTGTCAATTATTGAGTGGTTTCAACATCAATGCGAAATTTTCAATAATTCGAAATTTTATGTTTTCTATGTAGGGGTTAAAACGAAAATGTTTCTTGATGTGAGTTTCTCTCAGTCAACATTTTTTTTTTCTATATTTACTAAGTCCTATCTAAATAAAATCATGTTCGTTAATACATATAGAAAATCGCAAACTTTTTCAAATCTGATATGTTTTTATTCTCTAAGCTATATTTTTATTTAGTGCATTAATTCAAACTATTTATTAACAAAAATGGATTAATTAGAGATCTATGTGCCTTAAATTATCAAACTTAGGCAAATCAAAATTAGAGGTTAATTTCATTTTTTGCTAATGAAACTACTTTTTAGAAGTTTTTTTTTTTTTTTTTACTTTCAAAATAAAACTGCGTAAACAACCTACACCTTGTAATTTTGGTGTTTGTAATTTTTTGAAAAATATTTTATTCTAAATATCGTTACACTAAAGGTTTTAATTGCAAATTGCATTATGTTTAAATTTTGATCATTTATTGGAGAAACATTAAATTAAAGCTTTTAAACGTGTTATTTTACATTTTAAAATTAAAGAAATTCCATTTAGTTTGTTATTTTATTTGTAATTAGTTAACGGAATTATCATTATATAAAAAATTTTTTTTTGAGGAGCAGCATGTAAAGTTTCGTAATGATTGGACGCTATATTTTTATAATCATTTTCTGAAACTGTTAAATCAATTTGTTTGTGAATTTTAATGTTTTATTTTTTATTTGAAAGTTGTTAAAATATATTTTAACCCTAATATGTAATTATAATAAATATAATAGAATTATATTTTACATATGTTTTAAAAGAATGTATATTTTTCTTTAGGCTCATATAACTAATAATAAGTATAACTAGAAATATATCTCAATGTGTTCGTTATTAATGTTTTTACTTTATTTTTTTCTTTTAATAATTAAAATAGAAACAATATGATTTGCTTGTGCTTTTTGAAAGATTTACTTGCTACAAAATATTTGAGTACAGTTATTTCTTACACATTAAACCCTCGATAATCCTTTTCTTTTCCTAGATTTTCTTCCATTAACATTTAGGAGATTATTAAATTGTAAGGAAGGAAAAATTTGGAAAAATTTTAGAATTTGACATATACCCATTCATAAATATTTAATCAGCAAAGATGTATATTAAGTAGCCATATATACACTCATTTATTCATTCATTATAGTTTAAAATTCATAATCCAAGAAAAGAAGGGTTGAAAGTTCATTAATGATTGAGATCAATAATTTAATGTAGACACAATTTTTAATATCTAAACTTAGCCGGAGGAAAACGTTTTCATCCTACATGAACAAGTATCATTTTCAAAAACATCTTGAAATTTATTTATCTAAATGAAATACGGTAATCATTTGACAAGTATCATAATTACCGTAATTTTGTTTACACGACGCGCATAATTATTATGCACAGGATTATCAATCGCATCAATTGCTTACAATCGATAGTGGTGACATCACAAACCTACACCATTCTAATTTGGAGGAAGAACTCGATAAGGAGCTTTCGAACAGGGTGTGATCGAGAAAGTTGTTATGATGGACAGTCCAAACAAGGTCAAGACTCCTCAGCTGTAGCCTACGTTCTTTAGATGGCTAATTGATTCCGTATTCAGTTAGAATAGCAACAAGGTCGAATTTCAGGGGCTTTTCCCAGCAGACGAATTTCGCGTAATTTTGTTTTGGAATGCATTGTCTGAAACCCGAGGGTAAAAAAAATGGATAATGCCGAGGCCTTAAGTGTGATTGTGTTGCCCTGAATAGTCTTTTCTTATTTGTTACATTGTGTATTATTAAAGGATTTCAAAACTGCTTAAATTAATTGTAACATTGAAAAATGCAGTTTTATTTTAGAGTTTGAATACGGCTGACTGGATTGAATTCAAGAAAACTAAAAAACAATGAATGAATTACACATCGAAAAAAATTATACTGTTTGGAAACAGCGTAGATATCTTAGTTATTCCAATTTCTATAAACTGAATTAAAATTTTCATTGAATATTATAAGGTCCTTTTTGTAGACACTAGTTGTAAATACTTAAGAACATTTGAAAGAGAAGTATTTTAGACAATACTTCCAATAATCTATTTTATGGAAAAGTATATAATAAAACACATAAAAAGTTTGAAAATGGGTTAAACAAATATTAATTACTATATAAAAGAATCAAATTTCCAAATCTTCAGTGTTAAATTAAAATGTTTTTCTTTCTTCCTTCATTCATACGAATAAAATCCTGAAATCTTAACGTTTACAAAATTAATGGAAACCATTTTCCGAAACTTTCCAAATTCGTTTTCAATTACAGAACAGAAAAGAAGTAAAAAAAAAAGATTTCCTTTTTAAAGAAGATTCTCTGTATAGTTACTTTTATTTTACACCCTTCGAACAATTACTGGAGTCCACATTCGGAGTGAATGTTAAAGAGAATAGTTATGAAACCGCATATGAGTTTATCTGATTTTGGCCTTTAAAAGTTTGACACATTGTTCTTAATACATTAGGGATAAAATTAAACTGTGACATGTCTTCAAAGGTATGTTTAAAATTCAGATTTTGTAATAAAAATTTCGTTTTAAACACGAGTTTCAAAAAGTTTAGCCTATTAATATTTATCAAAGTTTTCAAGAAAGTATTAACTCATAACAAATATATCTTCTATTTCATATAATGAAACACTTTTAATATATAGTTTTAGTTTGAATTATTTCATATGATACTGGGTACATTTCTCATGTGAGAAACTTTAACACAAATTGAACAAAGAATTATATTTTATTCAACCAAAATTATATTTCTTAAAGATGTTTTTTATCACTGTTTCCTTTTCCTTTATTATTGTCTTAATTTTAATTATTTATACGGTAGCAATATATTAAAAATATTTTAGGTTCCATGGCAAACATACTATTTTTATTCTTTTATGACATTTCTACTGCTCTAAGTAAAATGCTAGCAAATTTTTATTTTTCGTATATAGGTTAATAATACCTTACTTAATTTCATTTCATTTTGTATTCAAACCATCCTTATTTATATATACCTTACGAAATGCGAAAACGCGTATATAAAGATATCAAAATGCGTCAGTGAAGTCAATTATAAGATCATAACACAAAATGAATAAACTAAAACCTTTTCAAAATAAGATACCAGTTCTTCAAATATATTTAATGATGTAAAAGGAGCTAAACAATTTTTGTTTTTATTTGTTTCTTTCTTTGATGTTTACCTGAGATTTCTACCCGTTAACATTATTAACAAATCACTGGTTTAATTAGTTGCGATTTTAGTGCAATGTTGACTAAAACTGACCAAATTAGTAATTCTTATGAAACATATTTTTACTTTTTAGAATATTCATGGCCTGAAATGTTTTTAATGTATTTTTAAATCACTTCGTATTTTTTCAAAAAATGTGCTGATAACTTCCAAATAAGATGTCTTACTTCAGTCAAATTTTTCACCTCGCGCTTTTATGCACCAATTAAACGATATTAAATCATTTAAATATTATTCTATGAAGCAACTTAATTTTTCTACCATTTCTCGTGAGCAATTCGATTCAAATATTAAAGAATACATTGTTAAAAAAATTATAAGCACTTCGGAATCCTCATTGAAACATTTATTTTTATTCAAGCAGAATTTTAAACATGTAATGCAATGGATATCTTAATAAATCAGTGTTTATGTTCTGGGTACTAAAATTTTAATGCGTATACCTATTTTTATTATTTAACTTCTCAAAGTATTGTTTTCTTATCTACCAGTATAAAATTCTCATGAATATCGGGTTAAATTCTTTGAAAATTTATTTTTTGTGTTTATAAATTTAATGTGATGTAAAGATATAACTTATGCATATGATATAAATCATATTTATTTCTGAATTCTTTTATGTAAAGCTTAAGTTTACTTTGTTATATGACTGAATATTATTAAAAGTAGCAATATTAAAAAGTACTTTAAACAAAATTGTTTTATTAATATATACCTTATTCATTTTATGTTAGCTACTTAAACTAAATTTAGTTTCTGAACTCGTAGAAAATAACTTTAAAAATAAATTTTTACTTGAAGCAGCAATGTAAATAAATATTAGTTTACTCCTACACTTATTATATATATGTATATATATATATATATATATATATATATATATATATATATATATATGACATTAAAAATTTATAATTCAGAGTTATGAGAGTTGTTTTAAAATTAGCCTAAGATAATCAAAATGTTATTTTCCCCATATATTGAATTATACCTACGTATAATTTGGGTTATACTGAAAAAGCTATATTTCTTTAAAAGCAATCTGGCTATTAGTTAAGTTTGAATGAATTTAAATATGTATAGTTCTTTACTGTAATTTTTTTAATTATATATATATATATAATTTTAGTAACACAGTACAAAAATTACTTCCCACTGCATGGAAAAGGGAGTAGTTTACTATGTTAATGTTTTAATTTAATGCTATATGTTTTTAAGAACTAACACATAACTTGCCATAGAAGATTTTGCGTGAGAAATTAATCTAATTACATAAGAGCAGAAACACAAAGGGAGTTAAATTATAACCATTTATTCAACAATGATGCTTACAAAGCTGCAACAACACAAATCAGTGTGAGGAACAAAGTCACCAGGACTCAAAGGGTCAGATTTGAATTGGCACAATCACAAGCTTTTACTTCTTCACTACAGGGTATCCGTGGTATTCGATGTTGCTGAAGTATGGGACAGGACCTGCAAATGAAGCTACTGCTGGGGAATAAAGAGGTCTGTAGAAGGGAGCTGAATGAGTGTTAAGGATTGGGTTCAGGGCGTAACGGGGTGCATAAGCAAAAGCACTCGGATGATAACTCTTGACAGCATAGTGGGCAGGAGCATTGTTAATAACTTGGGTAGAGTAAGAGAATTTAGAAGTAGGAGCTGCATATGCAATGGGGGCAATTGGTGCAGCGGCATAGGCAAGGGAGGAAGATTTGGCAACTGGAACAGCTGCGGGAGCAGGGAAACTGTATGCAACTGGAGCTGCTGCTGCTACAGCTACTGGAGCTTGAGCAATAGTTTTAGCTACCGGAACAGCCGCTGGTTCGGGAAAGGAATAAGCAATTGGCTCAGCTTGTGTAATAGTTGTAGTCTGAGATTTGGCTACTGGGACAATAGGGGCAGCTGGAAATGCATATGGAATGGGTTTGGTCTCAGTGACGGTGGTATGGGTCTTGGCAACTGCTGCAGCTGGGGCAGGGAAGGAATAAGAAATTGGTCTGGTTTCTGTGATAGTGGTAGATTTTGCAACTGGAACAGGAGCAACTGGAGGAAAGGCATAGGAGATTGGTTTGGTTTCAGCGGTGGAAATTACAGTGGAGTGGGTTTTGGCTACTGGTACAATAGCTGGTTCAGGGAAAGCGTAAGTAGTGGCGGCAGCAATTGGAGCTGAAATAGCTACTTGTTCAGTTTTAATAGCTACTGGTTGAGCAATGGTCTTAGCAACAGGTATAGCTGATGCAACTGGGAATGCAGGGGAAGAGAAGGCCACCTGTTCGGTTTTTATAGCAACTGGTTGAGCAATAGTCTTGGCGACAGGTACAGGAGCAGCAGCAGGGAACAAAGGAGCAGCTACAGCAACCTGTTCAGTTTTGTAAGCTACGGGCTGAACTGCGGGAATTGCAACTATTGGGGCTGGAGCTGGAACTGCAACTGCTGATTGGACAACAACAGATTCGGCTTTGTTGAAGGTAGCATCAGCAGTATCTTTGGGTTCAACTCCAGGTTCGTTGGTCTTGATATCGGCTTTGAAACCATCATCATTAGCGATGTAGTTTACAATACGAATTCGTCCATCAGCATCTCTCAATCCGTAAGAACCGGCAACATTTCCATAGGCATCCCCAGCTTCCCTTCGGAAACTTCCTCCTGAGGTATGATCTTCGTTGTAACCAAAGTTGTAATTTCCCAAGTTCTGTTAGGGAATAAATGATTATAAATGAAATTGTATGACTGAACACTTATTATTTTATTTTGAAACAAAATAAATGTTTCAATATTTTTTATGTCCGATGAAGGTTGCTAAAAATAGCTCAGCGGAAAAATAAGAATAAAATAATGCAGAAAATTCAGAAAATAATTAATTTTATTCATTATTTATATTCATTTTTAAAAACATATTTTCATAATTCCTAGGGATATGATGCTAGTTTTCCTCTAAAATGGTGCTAATGTTTTTGCAGTGAACATTTTTTTTGTCAAACTAGATCTCATATTTATAATTTTGTGTAATATGATGATGCGGTAAAAACTTAAATGAAATTATTTTTTTAAGTAGACAAATTTAACTCTTTTTAAATAATACGATATGTTTCTTTCTGTCTTTAAAGAGATTTAAGTTTTCCTAAGATTCCAATCTCTATGGCTCCTACTATAACCTGCTGTTAAGTAGATTTAAAACTTCTACATTGAATTTGTTACATTTCAGTATCGAGGAAAATATATAAGTATTAAACTTTTAAGAAAAATTGTATTGAGATTAAAATCAACTGGAAATTTACAAAAGTGCTTTATTTGTAAATATGTCATGAAATGATAATTGTAATAAAAATATAGTAGAAGCTTACGTCTTCACTTCTAAATTGAGCACTGGCCCCTGTTTCAGCTACAGCAACAGGAGCAAGTTGGACTGTTGTGGCTTTAGCCACAGCAACAACAACAAGAAGAATGAATGCCTAGAAATACATTATTCATACACAATTAAAATTCATTTTTTAAAAATTAATAATTATAAATTATATATATTTAAATATCAATAGCAATTACATAAAACGAAAATTTTTAATATATTAAATTTCTAAGGGGGAAAATTGAATTGATTCGCTAAATATGTATCAAATTTAAGTAATTAAAAATTAAAAGAATATAAAATCATTTCATAAATACAATGATACATTTCTAAAGAGTTTCTGTGATACCAAACAATTTTTGATAGAAGTAAAAGTGGAAAATACGAAATGCATGTTTAACGTTCATAATATATTATATACTATTTATACACTTCAACTATTTAAAAAGTATTGGAATACATTCATGATATATATTAAAAATCTTTAGTAAGTGCAACAATTAATTCTGAAATCGCACAAATTTAATTAATAAATAGCGTTTTCGAGAAAAAAAAATTGATAGCATTGCTTTATAACAACTCTGTAATTATTATTCTTACAATTATTACTAAAATTAAACAGGATATTTTTTGTTTTTCATTTTAATTTAGAAATAATTTTTTTATAAATTTATTTATACATTTTCAATATGTCCTAGTAGAAGTAGAAGTTCTATGTAACAAATTAGCGCTTTAATAAAAATATTTGGATTGATCTATATTATATTAAAATATATAGAAACAAAGACTACATTAATTATTTAAATACGAATATATATTATAAATTCTTGAATAACTTAAACTAGGCTATCGATAATATAAACTCATATTAAAGCCAATTCATTAGTTTTTAAGCAAATGCGAAGACAAATAATAAAGCTGTTCATTGTACCTTACATGCAACTTGTATTGATAAATCTTTTGAAAGTGAAAGCAAAATAGTATTCGTCCTTTTATTATTTCAATAAATAAAATATAATGCAAAATTAATTTTGGAAAAAAGTTTTCAGAACTCACCTTCATTTTTACCTGAAGTCAACAGATGATGATAAACCAGTGAAATTTTCAGAACAAACCACTCAATTTATACTAACCGCTCCACGACTATTACGCATTAAGCGGCCATTGGTCAACAGAAAATCACGTGCACTTAACTTCTGTCATCATTTAGCAGCATCTTTATACCCCTCCCTACATTTCTTTTATAATATTGTTTTCATTTACACAATCTTTTTTCCTTTCCTCCCCACAAGAAAGAAAAAGTCAGTTCCCTTTCCAAAACCTTGATCTAAATTTCGCCTCGCCTAATCAGCAATCGACCTTGATTAGAAGATGGGAAAGGCCGAGTCGTACCTTGTAACGGTAAAAATGAGTGGGGCAGGTAAAACGTAACAAGTAATCTATACAGACAAACGGTTGGTTTTCCTAACAAAGAGAAAGTGATGTCATGTTAACAATAAACCTTGTTTCTAGTTTGATACGTTGAACTTACAATGACTGCAAAATTTTATTTTGACGTGCCTCGGAAATTATTTTCTTTAGTATAAAATTAAACTGCAATTAATATTTGTCATAGACCAAAACAAACAAAAAAATACTTTTATGGAAGGAATCGTTAAAAATCAATATGCAAGGAAAAAAACTTTTCAAGATAGATAATTATCCATTTCCATAGTAAAGATTACATGAAAATGATGTTAATTTATCTCTAATTGTTTTTCTGCTGATATATTGAATTTCGAAAGTATCATAATTATTCTTTTGTATCCGAAATTAAATTGTGATTAAGTTTTCAGAAATTAACAAATTTTTAGTACAAAAAAAAAGTACGAACAGATAAGATATTCTTGAGGTTAATTGCCAACTAGCTTAAGAATGCCGTAGATTTCTTTTTTTAGTATATTTGAATAAAATAATGATAATTTTTAGTAGATTTGAAGATGAAAACAATTACTGATTCTCAATACTTCGACAGATTCAAACAAATATTTTAAGCCGAAAAAACATTATAATATTAAACGATTATGTCCTCGTTCAATCTCTCTTCAATAAATTTTATTTATTCAGAACATTTCTGAAGATTTTTAATATCCTTACAAATAAGATTTATTTTCAGATCAACCTTAAGATTTGTAATTTGTAGAGATGGTAAAGGAAGAATGATAATTTATGTCTACCTGTCTGTCCTGTCATCTTTAAATGTTATACTAATTATGAAATCTAAATTTCAACTTATGTTCAAGCATATACCAACAAAATAAAAAAATCATTTTTTTAATTATATGTTTATTTAATTTTCTAATAAATATTTGGGGGTTCTTTCATACAGCTTACTTTTCTTTTTCGTGAATATTAATATGTTACATAGTCAATCAAAAAATGCGCTTACCACAATATGATGCGAGTGCCTTAAGCAATTGTTCCGAGAGCATTGAGTCCTAATCTCACCAAATCCGCTATACATGCCAGAATATTTTGAAGCGCATAACAATAAAAATCTTCTTTTTATCATAATCTTAATCATTTTAATTCGATTCCCTGTCCCTTTTGTTAGATTTGATTATATCTATTCACTCCACTTCCGAAGTTTAGTTAATTTGCACCACGTTCTATTTGAATGAGAAAAAGCTGGAACTTACATATAAAATAGGGGAAAAAAACCAGATGTTAGTTAAAGGGAGATAATTCGCGAATAGACCAATACAAAATTGTTCGAAAAGGCCCTGTTCAAAAGCGAATAGGCCCTGTTCAAATTAATTGTTTTAACACTTTCATGCTTAATTTATCTGTATTAATTATAAAAATATTCTGAAATGGTTTCTGAATTTTTCGTATTTACATAATTCAATACTCTAAAATCCTTTTAAAACTTTATTTAAATTGAATAAGGAATCTAAATTACCACAGAATTTTTCTAAATTATTTAGTGTTTTCATAAAATCAATATTTACAATTGATTTATTTTGCTATATAATTAATATAATAAATCAATCGAAATTTTAGGTTTAACTCTGGAATCCTATATTTAATTAAAATACACATTCTTACAGACCCGCAAATATTTTCTCAATTTTATAGTGTAATTGGTATAAATAAATAAGATAATGCTTTTTTTTTTTACAATTCTTATATTGTGTTTAATATCATTCCTTTACAATAAAATGCATGATTAAATCGTGACAGTATTATTTAGAAATATAGTAAAAAAGAAAAATATCAAACAATGGCTGCAACATTTTACTCTGAAAGTCTGAATAATTAGTTAGGTTCCCTTATATATTTTTAATCTATGAGATTTAGTATCAAAAAACATAATTTATTCGATGAGGCCTACTTATTATAATTTAATTATAAACGTAAAGTGTATATCTATCACTAATAAAAAAAAGTTTCAAAATTACCACAAATCGTATAGAGAACAAAGTTATATGGAAATAGCTTAAGAAATTCATAAAAGCAGAGCATCAATATAAGTAATGACAAATACCATTCACTAGACATGTATGGAACCTACAAAATTTTTGAACTTTACATATAATTCTAAAATGATATTTCAGTGATAATGAGAAATATAATCATTTGCCATTATTGTCGTTTCATTTATATTTTGTAATTTAAATTGAACCAAAATATAATTTTATACGTGCTAAGAATATCTGCAAACCTAAATTACGTATATACCTGAATGAATACTAATGAAAACTGGAAAACATCTTAATGTTTAAACTGATGTATGATGCATTTATCTTGTTCTTAAGATCTGGGGAATTCCATATCGAAAACTAATCGTTTGACACATGTAGTGATAGCATTTAAAGAAATAAAGGCGGGAAATTGTTTTTATGTATAAATATAAAATACTTACAAGAGAGACTTAAGAATCATTAGAATAACTTTTTTAGTGAAGGAATAGGTATCTTTTTCTTATTTTACTTCATTTTGTGTGATTTTTATTTGTTCTATCGATTTCGGTTTTCCGGGAAGACCACATTCCTTTCCCTAAAATGCTTATGCAAATAAGCAAGCTCTGAAGAGAATAACATTTTCCAAAACTCAATTCGTAACAAAGCTCTTAGACACACACACAGTCAAAAAAAGACTAATGTTTAGAATTGAAATAGCGCATCTCCAATTATAACTTTTGCTGCTATTTAGATATGACTTGAAGAGCGACGACATTTATTTCTAGCTTCACTAATATTTTGTTACAAACGGCTTAATATCACAATTTTCTGACTCAGTTGATTAATTAATCCAGTTACCTAGAGTACTTTTATTTTTATCTCTCAAAGTGAGAGTATTTTAAAATTATTTACATAATAAAGAAGATAGTTTGTTGCTTAGAAAATATGAACCTTAACAGTTTTTAAATTATGCGAACTAGTTCAAAATTTAGCTCGTAAAAGAACAAAAACAGATTACGTACTACGTATGTGAGAGTTTAGCGTTCTAATGAATAATGATACTATTCGAATGATACAAAACAAGACCATACCTCAAAGGTTTTATTAAAAAGCATTACAGAGTACCCAAGCTAAATTTAACAATGTATCATCAATCATTTTTGAGAAAAGTATTTAGTTTGTGCAAATGTTCCACAATCATTGAACAATAATACATTACGATGCTAAATTTCTGGGATATTTTAAATGATTTCTAGTTTAACAATAGTTCAATACTAAACAGTTACTTAAAAAACATTTCACAATCTGTACAGCAAGTTATAGAACAAATGGCCTAATTGAACTTTTAACAGTTTCGGTAAGCAGTCTAAGTAAACTTTAATTAACCTTTTGATTTATGGCATATGACTGTGTAAGGCATAAGTTTCTTTACTTTATCAAATAAAAAAGTATTTCTTTCTTCTCGAAAATACTTTAAGTAAATCGTAAAATATTACTAAATATTGCTTCAAATTGTTATTCCTTCTCCAAATCGAATTGCAAATAAGATGCTTTATATTATTTTGTCTTGTGAATGCATTTTTATTTTTATTTTACTCTGCCTAAATCGAAACATTTTCAGAATCATTTCATTTTTAGAAAATATAATGAAATTTTAAGTTTACAGAAAAATTAAGAAGATAATCTGATGTTTTTATTATGAAAATAAATGATTTAATATAAGTTTTTACACTGATTAAAATCTAATAAGCATTTAAAACATTTTCATCTAATATTGTTTAATAAAAATTTGGAATATGTTTTCATGATAACTGAGTTATTATTTAAATCAATATGACAACTAAAATAATCTGTTTACAATTAAATTTTTATTTCCAATTTTAATTTTAATTTTTATTTTTACTATTTCAAATTACTAGATAAAAGCTACAAAACTATTTAATAAAATTATTTAATTACAGAATGAATTAAAATTCAAAGAAAGCTAATTTTCAGCATAACAATATATCATCAATAATTCAAAATTATTGTTTTGAAAAAATGTTTCTTTATTTCTGTTCATGAAATAGTATATGTATATGTTTAAATTAAATGAATTATGCTGCTTGTTTAAAATCTTTAGATATAGCTTTCAACTTTTACGTTTACAAAATAAAAAGTTCAATAAGCGTATTTTTCAATTTTATCGAAAAGTTTTAATTGTTCGTAAATATAAATTAGTTAACTTCATATATTCACACACATAAAACACTATGATGATACAAAATATAGCTAATACATTTCAGTTTTTTTAATCAACCAATGAATATCAAAAAGATTCTCACATTTTTAAGTATTCATTTATCAGTGAGTAAAAGTATCTAATGAAAGCTCATTTTTTTACTAAAAATTCTTTTCTTACTATCCAAATCAAATTCATGTAAATAAAACTTTTAATGTTAATTAAAATATGATAAGGAAGACTGGATAGTATAATTATCAGAAGTACTTTTATTATTATAATTATTCTAACTCTGTTTATTATTTACACACAAATAAAAATTGCCTTTTCGAAAATCAAAGGAAGTTATTTAGATAATCGAGTTCTGTTATAGAATTTTCTCCAAACGTTAAATGTGTATTATACTTTTGTTTTTATATCATCCAGCCCAATGTCTTACTAATAATATTTCTTTATCCTTATTGTCATAAAATTCAAGTTAAGAATTTTATTATTGATTTTCATTTCATGCTTTTAGTTTCACTTTAACGAATAACATTTTTTAAAGTTATTCAACAATTTTAAATGCAATAGAAAGTAAACAATACTTCTACACACACTTTGCAGACCGTCTGTTTCAAAAAACCTATGTAAAGCAAAAGGTAAAGGCTATAGAAGAGTATATAAAAGAAAAAGCAGAAAAATATATAATGTTACACAAATTGGCATTTATATAGAAGAAATTAAAACTAACTCATAAACTCAGGGATATATTAATTCATCAAAAAGAAAAGCATAACGTACAAAACAGGAAATTTTTAAATATGTGTTCATAAAAGTAATATGTAAGTTGTTAATACCTCTGAGTGAACATTAGAAATTTAAGAAAATGTACTTTCAAAAACAGTAGTTACAGCTAGCACTGAGACTCTCAACACTTTATATACTTCTTTTCAATGATATCTTATGATATTTTATATATTAAATTTCAACACACAATTATTATTAAAATATTTTAAAGCATTTATTCAAACAAATTAACAGATGCGCTTATTCAAATTTGAGATATTTTTTCTTATTAAATATTGTTTTTTATGAGATTGAAAATTTGAATTTTGAGGAGTAAACATTATGCTTTTCTTTGAGTACAGTTCTCCAAAATCCAAGTGAATTTTTCATTATGTTTTACTTAAATTTTATAAATAAGTTTATCAAAAAAAATTTAAAAATTCATATATATAATTTGATCCATTATAGAATTATTCTTCATTTGCTTAAATTTTTATACTTATTTTAAAATAGTAAGATTATTTAAAGTAATATTTGTAATAAAATTGCTTAAAAATATTTTAGCAATTTATATTAATTACAATAAAACAATTATATCTTTGGATATAAATTACTATCCAAGCCACTTCTTAATGTAATATTCATTTCAGATATCCTTGATGCAATTTGAAATGGTCATCTGAAATTCCCAACAAAGTCGTAATTATCTCTTTAAATAGGCGTGGTTGGAAATACGTTGAATAGGTTTTCACAATTTGTTTCAGCTATTCTTCAACTTAAGAGTACAAGGATCCTCCTCCATATTTGCGATGAATCTTTAAATTTTTTTTAATTCTTTTTTGTGGTTATCGAGGTTTAAGGTGGGGTGACTGAAACTGTAACAACAATGGCGACGGAAAGATTTAAAAGAAAAAAAAGTAACATGTCGTTCTCAAGGTATTCTTGCTACATCTAGAAGTTGTTCATCTTGTCTTTTTCTCCTTTTGGAGTGATTTCGGGGGTACCTTTTGGGGAAAAATTCGGTCATCCGTTCTAGCTCCTATTACATCATCTTTAAAATATTTCGTAGTTTTACAGATATGTCAACAAGAGAAAGTAGGTGAAAGTTTCGTTTATGTCAAAAATTGGGATCAAGATGTTAGCAATGTCTTAGGAATATCACAGATGAGATTAATTTTCAATACTTTAAACTAAAAGTGATAGGTTTAAATTTAAAAATATAAATATCCGCAAAGAATAATTTTTTTTAAAAAAAACCGCTATATCTGAATAAAAATTATCTGTTTTTTTTTTATTTTTCATCTCAAGAAGAACTCATGTTTTTATGGATATTCCGTGATATTGATTCAATATTATGTTCTAGATCTAGCTAAAAATAATCAAAGAGTTTTACTAACAATCACTCAATATTTATGTAGAAAAAAGGCCCTATTGCTCTTATTTTGTAATTAATATTCAAATTATTATGTTTATTATGTTTATTATTCAGCATTACATTAGCTTGAAAACAGCTCGTAAAAAGTTAAATACATTTAAAAGAACATTTATATTTCAAACCAAATAGTTCCACTACAAAAATAATTATTTCTTTCTATTTATTCAATAGAATTATTTGGAAGCTGAGCAGAGTTAATATTTATAAATTAAATTCCATGCAGAAGTTTGGAGATAAAATTTTAAAAAATTAAGAAACTGAAGTCATAAAGAAAAGAGATGAGATTTCTTCTCGAAGGTTTTTGAAAATTATTATTGAAATATATACGTTGTGCCAAAAAAAACTTTATAAAGACATTTATAGTTTCAGGACACAACGAAAGTGAAAAGGTCAATAATAATGAATAAATATATTGAAAACACATCATAAAAAAAATATGAACTAAGTAAATCAATCACATTATTGACCATGAGATTCCTTTGAACATAAGGTTATTGAGCGCTGGACTAATAAATGGGATTACAGCTCTAGACTAATTGACTTTCAAATCAATACTCATTCGTCTGTTAAAGAGCTTTCACTGGCCCTGATCAGAAGGTGACTCGGTTTGAACATCGCTTTCAATAATTACGTCATTCACATGGTTTCTTTACATATCTCTGAGAAGAAAAAGAAAAAAAAAGAATTTTGTTGCATCAAAGTAAGAACACACGCTAAAATGTATCTATTTTTAAATCCTTACCAAATAACAATTAAAATTATTCGTAGAATGTTTAAGCTTTTCTCAAATGTTTGTAACTATTATAAGTAGAGGATTTGAAAAATATCATTTTAACTAATCAGATAACTTAAAGTTATATATATATATATGTGTGTGTGTGTGTGTGTTTGTGTGTGTGTGTGTGAATGTATGTATGCATGAGTGTACAATAGAAGCTTATTACGTAATACAAGGTTTAAAATATAGTTAAAATAAAAGTTAGGATCTTAAGTACACTTCAAACAACGAAGGGGCATTCTATGAGGAATTAAAAAAAAACACATATGTGAAAGTTGACACTTAGGAAATAGAGTTTAGTAGAGTTTTTAATTAAAAATAAAAGAGAAAAAAATTTGAAATAGAAGAACCGATACAACCAAGTTACATCAAGGATAAAAAAAAAATAGTTACAAGTTGAAATAGATCTCCAAGAAGATAGCTATATCCCTGGAAAGTTAAAAAGTAGTATTGCTCAATTACGAGTAACCAAAAGACTTCCAATGGAGAGACCTTTCTCTTGAAAAAAATTAAACAAGCAATATACTAGGAAAAAACACATTTGAAATTAAATATCATATTAAAAATAAAAATAAATAACTAAGAGCATGAAGAATTTAAATAAGTTCGGTTTGTATCTTGACGTTTTATAAGCTGTTCAGAAAAATATTTCTGTTACATTTAAATGTATTTAAGTAATTAGCGTCATCATTAAAGATGCATATTCACGCGATAAACGCTTTTGAGCCATATGTAGACTGTACATCAACCAGATTCTTAGTCCCAAATCCACCTACTATAATCGTGCCTTATAAATTTTGTAAATATGGCATTCAACTTGGCTATTAAAATTTTTATTCGTAGAGCCAGAACAATAAGATTATATTTTAGTTATTTATTTTCTTGTGCTCTTAACAGTAACTGGTATCAGTTTTCAAAAGGAATCGTAAAATCAATGATTACGGTTTCGCCGAAATTTTTATTTCAGAACTTTGTCAAGGATATAAGACTCACTCATTCTAGGTAATTTATTACTGATCATATGACTTCGCTGATAGTAAAAAGTATGGCTTTAAATATCCGTTTCTGTAAAACATCAAGTATTTTCTTTCAGATGTGTGATCCACTTGGTAGAGCAGAAAAGAATACGTCATATACGAGTCATTCACTCACCAAATCAATTAATTCCAAGAAACAAAAAGTAAAGAAAGAGGTGGAAATATACATCAGCTCTTTTTTTAAGAAAAGTTCCAGTTTAAAATATTAATTCAAATAAATATTGTATAACGTATTATAAAAATGAGACTTTTATCTAATGACATAGAGTAAATTATAATATATTCTTTGTGTAATTGTTATTACGATTTGTGTGTTATTAAGAGAATCAATTGTTTCGGCAAGTGAAAAAAGTAATAACATAAATTTCAGTTTTAAAACTATTTTTATCAAAGAAAACCATTATTATATGTTTTCATTGTTTTTAGCAAATATTAATATAATACTGTCATTTATCGTTATAATTATATTATTGTTAGTTTTCTTAATTTGAATTTAAAAAACATAGATGAGAGAGAGATACATAAGCAAAAATTAAATGAATTTGAGGTCACGTAGTTGGGATATTATTTTAAGTTTCCATAGGAAGTATATTTAATCAAAGGAACAAATTTCAACAGATTCATCACATTTTATCTTTTCTCTAGTCACCCCTGTATGGTATATATTATAGTGAAGTATATTATATACAAGGAGTGGCTATTAAATAACGAGCTGATGCTGTAAAACATTCTATTTTGATATCATACATATTTATTTATTATCAATTTCAATATACACTTCTCTATCCCTACAATGCTCATGTGAATCTTCCATCATTCGAAACAGTGCTGGAAATCTTCTGTCAGTTTCTTCAGGATTCGTGCCGCTTTCTCTTTCACAGTTTCAACGGGCTTAAATATTGTTCTTTTTAATGCAGATTTCACCTTAGGAAACAGATATAAATCGTATGCCACAAGATCTGTTTGATAAGGCGGATAGTCTAACACAAGGATGTCGTACTTGGCTAGAAGCCTTTTGAGAGACAATGCGTGATGACTTGTCCTTCCACAATTCAGATCGTTTTCCCCTTATTCTTTCACGGAGTTCAGCAAGAAAGTAAAGGTAGTAATGTTGATTAATAGTTTGACCTTCAGAAACCAAGCGAAGGTACACAATCCCATGAATATTGAAAAAAAAAAAAACTCATCATTGCTTTGAATTTTGGTTTGCTCTTTAGAGTTTTCATTTGCTCTTTAGAGCCTTCTTCAACTCTCGGTGAAGATGACTCTTCCAGTACCTGGATTGGCTCTTCATTGTAGGATCATAAGTAAAACACCACGATTCGTTAAACGTTGTTATCCTTTCCAATAAGCATGGGTCATTTTCGATGGCATTCAAAATGTCAGTAAAAACATTTTTGAGAGCTTCTTGCTGAAACATGAGCAATTTTGACATCATTTTAGCTCACACTTTTTGCATGTTTAAATTGTTTTGTAAAATTTGCCTTACGGAGTTTTAGTCAATACCTACAGTCTCAGCAATCGCACAATACATAACAGATGGTCGGATCGAACCAGAATATCGATTTTTTTTCGATATTATCATCTATTTGTGATGTGGAAGGGTGACCCAGAAGGGGATCAGCTTCAACGTCTTCTCGGTTTTCTTGAAAATGCTTAAACCACTCAAAAACACGTGCAAGTGATAAACATTTATTGTCATGCATTTCTTTTAATAAATTATTAGTTTCAATAACGGCTTTTTTAAGTTTCATGTAAAATTTTGCAGCAATTCGTTTTTCTATTGTGACACTTAACATTTTTCCTGCGAAACAAAAAGCTAACTCTAACGAGAACGAAGTCTACAGCTATATGGATTTGCTTACGCACTGTATTCAAAAGAGAATCTTTATGCTAAACAGCTATTGGTCACTGGCATTTAGCGCATGCGTACATCTTCAGTAGCAACATCAGTTCCGTTATTTAATATCCACATCTTGTATAATATGTTATACTGAAGTATAGTAGGATGTATATTATAGTCACATCACTATAATGTATATTTGTATATTATTATAGTGAAGAGCTTTTTCGGGTTATTTTTTTTTTTTTTTTTTTTTGCATAAGACACGATATCGGCAAAGTTTTAATAGCTTGGGAAATAATTATGTCCTCTTAACAAAATTTTATTCCGATTCATTTAATCCTTTTTCTGTACTTAGAGCTTATATAAATAATTTAATGTAGATTTAGTATTTCTGTTCTGTCTGATGCATAAATATAAATGTATTACTGTATCTAAAACCTTATAACTGGAGTCTTTATATATTTTATTAAGTATGGTAAATTTTTTCTTGAAATTTTTGAGATCCTTATTTCATTGACCAGCACTACATTTTTACAATTAATTAACATTAAGCAATTCAAGTAATTAAAATATTATAAGGAAATTTTGAATTTCCTTCTTCAACGTATAGATTGTAAAAGACTAATTTGTTCCATTTTTCCAAGATAAAATAGCATTTCATAAATAATTTATGTCTATCCACAAACAATTATTTCCACGCCAAGTAATTCTGCTCATAATTATAAGTTTACAATTCTAAAGAAAGAAAATTCTGCAGCAATAATGAATGCATTACATTCTTGAAATTCAATTCAATTTTGAAGAAAAAAATAATTTATAATGATCTTACAAATCACATTTAGTAATATAATGTTTGTTATTAAAGTAGCAGTACACCTTCAAAAAGAAATTTTTCAATTAACATAAATTTTGCCTACAAATCCATATTTTATGACCTTATGATGAAAAGTAATCTAATATCAAAATTTTGAACATAAAATGGCATAATATATTGATGCATGATAAAGCCCTCAAATCCTAAGGTTTTTTTTTAGCTACACATGGCGGGTCTTAGCGGCGGCACTTTTGAGACAAGATTGAATTTAATTCATTTCTCATAAATTTCTTAAAATTTGACATTTTTTAAATTCTGTTAATGTTGTAATTCAGTGCCACAGAAAACATCAGGGCAAGAAAAAAATTGTTAACGTAACAGCATACCACCGAAGAAAATATTTTGAAATAACCTTAATGTTACTTATGAATACGTACTTTATGACCTCATGGGGCTTCAAAACTAGAAAAACTCCCAAGAAAAGTTTTGTTAATGTATATTTTTACTTTTAAAAGGGCATTTTATACATATATAAGCAAAAATTAAGACTTTTTAAAAGACGTGATAACTAAAAAGAAAATTAAACATATTAACATTTTGTAAATTGAATAATACCAAATATAAACTTACCTAGAAAATAGACTAATATTTTGAATAATATAGTCCTTACGTAGGAAACTATGGTACCTCAAGTTCTGAACAGAGAAATTGTCTTTAAAAGTCATTGTAATTATCACTTTACTGCAATA
>BMAW01056763.1:242501-360827 GCA_019974015.1 Nephila pilipes
TATATATATATATATATATATATATATATATATATATACTCAACTCTCTTTTTTACACGATTTTGAAATAAAAAGGTTCACAAAAAAAAATTTGCACGATTTTTTTTGGTTTTAGGACGAATCCCCTTAAGGCATTTTTCATTCTAATTTTGACTGTGTAATCAGAAGACGATAGGTTTGTGCATATACATATGACGTTTAAATATATTTTAAACTCAGTGGAAGAAAGAAATTTGACTGTTGTGGAAGCATGGCGAAAGTTTACGATTATGAATTGTATTACTTATGCTTCTCTTGCCATCACAATTTGCGCCAATCAACCTTAAATTATTGTTAGAAAACAAATTGACAGCATGCGTCAAAAGAGGAAGTTTCGTAGTACAAAAATCAGCTGTGTGTTCTGAAATTATAACTCTATCAAATGCAATTACTGGTGAAGGTTTTAACAACATGCTAACGGCTGACATCAAAGGTTCTCAACCAAAGGAATCTCTAGAATTGATGCTAGAGAGTCCTTTGGTTGAGAACGATTTGATCGAATTTGTGACAGTTTATGATAATAAAGAAGTCGATAATGCCAATGTCGAAGGTGAAATTCAGCTATTAACAGCTGATTAGCTTGAATTAGCTGCGAGGGCTTGAAATTTTCTAGAATTATGGAACAACATTTTGTATAGAAGTATACTCATGATCCTGACATAGAGCGTGTCTGAAAACTTCAACGTAATCTTAAATTTCGTGTAGCAAGATATCAAGAATTACATAAGCAACTTGAGAAACCAAACAAACAGACTTTGTAACAAAAAAAACAGAGGCTTTTAATATCGAACGAAATTTTTCATTTGAATCAAAGCCGACAGTTGTTCAAGACATATCCGACACATCTACTGATGATATCGTTTTTTGATCCAGTTCATTTTAAACACGCATGCTTGTTATCAAGTCGCGATGAATAGTTGTTAGTTAGTAGTTTTATTCCTAATTTCAATTTGAATTTTTATAAATTGTATGTATCTGTAGAATGAATTTTTTCTGTACACTAATTTTAATTTCTTTAGTAATAAAATAAATTATTTTTGTTTTATAAATATGTAATATAGATTTCAATATCACTTTTTTTCGCGATTTCTTTAGGAAAATATTTAGAATTCTTTCATCTTACACAATTTTTTAAAGTTGTGGAACATATCCCCACAAATTTATCATATGTCGCATGTATTTTTATACGTTTTTTTGTATGGTTTTTAAAGAAAGTATTTACCATGTGAAAATTTTATATATATATATATATATATATATATATATATGCATAACATTTTGAGATATTCTGTTTTGCTATAATGAAAAATATTATTTTTAAAGCCTTTCTGGTCAGAGAAATTCTTCATCATGTGACATTAAAACATTTGTAACTCAGCTTCTAAATACAATAGAAATAAATTCCAATATATTTTGAATTTGACCAATTTTTTTTTATTTTCGGTCTTATATTAAAGATTGGATTTTAATATAAGACCAAAAATAAAAAAATAGATATTTTGACCAAAAATAGTGTTTTGAAGGTGTTCCGTCTCCTTAATTAAAGAAGTTATATGATGTATTTATATAATATACATATATATATATATATATATATATATATATATATAACCTTTGACAATAAAGTTCGGTGAATAGTCCTATAACATTAACGTAGATGAAATATTAAGGAAAGTTACCTTACTGTCCTTCGAAATAGTCACCTTTCATAACTATGCACCGCTAAGATTTGTTATATATGTCCTGGAAACCTTGCAAGAAGTCTTCTTTTGGGATGGAGTTCAAAAGCCTCTCCACGTTTTGTTGGATGTCAGGAATATCGTCAATTTTTTTTCTTTTCAAAGCAAGTTTGAGTTGTGGGAATAGGAAGACGTCTGGAGGATTGAAATCTGGCGAGTATGGTGGATGTTCAATTTACACCACCCCCCGGGGGTTTTTTTTGGGCAGAAGTGGTTGGAGGATACGGTGGCTATCAAGAAAGGTGATGAGCCTCATTTTGAAGCATGGTTATTCTGCTCTGAACCTTTTCCGACGAGGTGATGCAAGAGAATGTCATTCCATGCTTTGCCGTTTCCTTTCAGGGTCGTTCCTGAGACACCAGGACTCATCCTCAGTGACAACACAGTTCAAGAAATTTGGTGTTGCATCCGTCGTTTCGACAAAGTCCTATGAAGCCTCTAAACGTCCTTGCTTCTGATCTTCGGTCAAGTGATGTGGCACTTTTCTCATCTCTAAATTCTTGCTAACGATTTGTCGCACGGATTCACGGTTAATCTGCAGTTCATCAGCTATCATGCGCACAGTTAATCGACGATCTTTCGTGAGTAATTTCTTCCCTTTCTCAATGTTTTCGTCACTGACGGAGGTCGCCGGTCTTCCGCTTTGTGGGTTGTCAGAAAAACTTTTCCGGCCTTTTCGGAAACGGGCGAATCACTCGTACACACACTTCATGGACAGTGCTTGAACTTCATAAACACGTACCAGCATCGCATTTTCTTTCGATGTCAAGTTTAAACCAAAGCTTTAAATTGATCTTTTGTTCGCTCATTTTCCTGTTCTCAGTTAAGAACCAACGCACTAAACAAGCACTTTGTAAAACAAGTCTCATACGGGACACAAACGATGCTCAACTAAACAACGGTGGGGGCAGATGGTCAACACCTGTCACTACCCAGGTTCAGCGTTTTGTTTCGCCAGTGTTGCCAGATCGGCCGTTCTGACTTCATTCACCGAATTTTATTGTCAGAGGTTGTATATATATATATATAAGTGCGTTCACAAGTATAAATGTTCTAAAATTGAATTTAGGTAAAAGTTCTGATAAAACGCAAAAAAGTTAGTTTATTAATATACAAGTTGAGGTCTACGACGAATTTCAATAAATTATGCATAATTTCATAATTATATCCACATTTCAATAACATGTGACACATCATGAGTGAGACAAACGCAGTGAATTTTTAAAAACATTATAATCATCATAAATGGAATTCACGATTATCCTCTTTTTTTTTTCCTCTAAGGTTGGAAGTTTCTCACTTGATTTTTTGAATTTTTAATCGAAATATATTTATTTCTTATAAAAAAACATGAGAGACAGTCATGTTTTTAGTATGAAACATGCATTAATAATGACTTTATTAATTATTTTTAAATAAATCAGAAAATTTAAAAAGAAGCTAACAGGAGATGAATCTGCAAACAAATAAAATTTCTTCTTCTCCAGTAATTGCATATTTATGTTAAATTAATTCATATCAAGATTGCAAAGTCTGCCCAGATTTTAATGAGACTGAATTACGGTTATATTATAAAACTTTCAACTGAGCTAGTTTACTTCTACTTAGATTATTAATTTTAAGGATCTATTTATTTTAAAATTTTAGTATTCTTTTTATTATTAATAATAATAGTTAATATTAATAATTATTAAAATCATGCGTAAATTTTAAAGATATTATAAATTATCAAAGTACATCTGCACTCTTCTACTATTAAACATCCGCCAAAAGAAAAAAATCAAAATAACTTAACCGTTTGATGGTGAGATATTATGGCTCTTGATGTAACATCACGCCATATGGAAGTCAACCAATCAACAAACAGTATACAAGTACAGTCTTTTGGGGGTCTACTCCAATTGAAAAAATATTGTTTTTTTTTTATTTATAGCTTCTTCTTCCCAAAAAAGAGTAATATAATCATTACTTAATAAATGGATTATTTTTAAGAAAGCGCACCATTTTTATACAAAATTTCAGCAATTTGCCAAATTAATATAATTATAGTCCTGTCGAAATAATTTATTTTAATACTTTATATATGCTCAGTAGTTTAACCCCTAAAATAACTTTAATGACACTCTTACATAACCGAAATAAGTGCTTGTAATTTTAGTGATATAAGAAAATATTTTAAATACTATTTAAAAAGAATTTTTCGCATTTTTACACGCAAAAATGTATTGTATATACACTCCTGGTCATTAAAATTGCAACACAATGAAGAAAAGCAAATACAAAAAAAAATATCATGGTACGTAAACAGTATGACATGAAGACGAAATGATTAAATTTACAAGCATTTTGGGGGCATACAGGGGCTCGAAATTATTAGAAACAGCTACCACCCCTGGCAGCTAAAACGGACCTTACCCGGTTAGGCACGTAGTCGAACTGGGCTTGAATGAAATAAATGGACAAATCATTCCTTTCTGTTTGAAGTCTATGCCACAACCGTATTAGCTAGAGGGAGTGGCGGTCCAGTCTCTCAGCAAATCATAACCAGATGTTTTCAATGGGTGACAAATCTGAAGGCAGTGCAGGTCAAAGCAACAATCGAATACCCTGTGTATCAAGAAAGGTCAGAACACGTAGTGCAACACAGATAGGTGCATTTTTGACACCTTATGTCCAGTAGTTGGGCCCTATCTTCGCGGGTTGCCAAACGCCATCTTCCAGTAAGATAACACAAGAACATATGTTGCAAGTTATGTTCTGACTTTCCTCGATCTTGCGTTATCTTGTTGGAAGATAGCGTTTGGCAGGTCTAGAAGATAAGGTACAACTACTGGTCAGATGTCAGAAATGTACCAATCTGAATTCAAACTACAGTGGATCCGAACTAGAGATGTGCGTGTCAAGAATTATGAACATTTGACCACACAATAGCTCACCCAAACCTTTCATACCAGATGCAGGGCCCCTATGCCGACATCGAATGCAAGCAGGCAATGAGCGGTCTCCTCAGAGCCTACAGACACGTATACACCCAGCAGAATATTGCAAGCAGAAGCGAGAATCATCTGAAAAGACTACATTGTACCACTCCTGAATCTAGATTTGTCTTTCGACGCTCCTGAATCGTCATCTCTCTCTATGCTCATTGTCAAGGTGTTTGGGTTAAGTTTGTATTAACGTCACATTAGAAGCAACACGAGGGCTATTGGTGACCTACCTCTTTATTTTGAATCTCGGTCAAATGACGAGGACGACATCTGAGCTGGCCCTCTCTCCTAACTTCCACACTGCACCAAAGGGAGAACTTTAGGCACTGACCGATTTAAAGTGCATCAACCACGGCTCATCAAGCATTCATCACGGCAGGGACATCAAGGAGGAACATTGTCCCAAGAAACCAAAGTAATAATCGTCGTGCTAACAGTCCTGCTGCTGCAAATATCATTGCACCGTACGAGCGGATACTGGGCGTGCTGCAAACATGCCCATTTCCTGGCTTATGGACCTTGATGACGTTGTACGGTTTTGCTGTGCCTACCTCACAATATGCTTGTACTTTCGGGCTTTTGTCACGGGAGAGGGTGGACATCCTGCAAAACCTTCAGTATGACCCTCAGCAATCCATTGATTCCATATTTGCGTGACAGTGGTTGGATTTCGACCAGTGCTGTGGGCAATATCACGGAACGATAATCCACACTCTCGATAGGCAATGATCCTACCTCTATCGAATTTCAACACTTGCTGGTAAATGTTTAATTTTCTTATTCGAGGCGTAACACGATATTCTGAGCACACTCCGATCTTATGAAGTGCTTTACGAATGAGAAATCCATTTCTTTTATGCAGTGCTTCAGATGTCGTTTCCCCCCCCCCTGCGTCTTAAATGTGCTGAAATCATTTGTATATCCTAACTTCTTCCTTTCATGTGATTTTGACGTTCTTTGGTTTATTCCTTCCTGATGCTTAAATTTTAATGTCCAGCAGTGTATTTTTTTTTTTTTTTTTTTTTTTTTTTTTTTTTTTTTTTTTTTTTTTATATACATGCATGTAAGTATGTGTGTGTGTGTAATGATTCTACCCTCAAATTTGATTCAACTCCCTAATTTTTCCTATACTTTTACTGTCACAGTAAAAGGTTCATTTTTTTCCCCGCTGCTTCCAAATTGGCTTTTAATTTTTTCGATCACGCACTATAAATCGGCATAATCACACGCTTCTAAGTATTAAAGATAATCTCTACAAGACTTTCTATCTGCAGTAAAATACTTGGAAATCCCTCCATCCAATACCACGTGATCTGAACAAATCCTTGTATATAAATTCCACGTAAGGAAAATTCCTCTCCTTTCCGCTGTAGCCAAGAAGGCTGAACGACACTTCTGGCATCTGCAATTTTCCACTGTATATTACTTTCTCTGCAACTGCCTCTCTCCTTTGTCTTAAATGAAATAAATTATTAAGCAGGGAATTACAGTTTATTTGAGCCTATGACAACAGACAACAACGTAATAAGATAAGATGTGGAAAAAGCAATACTTCAAAAATAACGTTAAACTATTATCGGCATAACATTATACATATATATATATATATATATATATATATTTTGTTATGCCGATAATAGATAAAAGAGAGAAACAAATTAAATGAAAACAGGAATAAAATCAAAAAGATAAATCATATATACATACATATATACACACATTATGAATTTAAAGTTCAAAGAAAAATAAAATCTAATAAGTTTTAATGTTTTTTGAATAACCTGAACTTATTTAGAAGACAAAGAGTCGAAATAAATTATTTTATTGACACGAGATAAATTATTTAAAATTGTTGTTTCGGGCTTTGGACTAAAATGAATAATTAAACAAGTTTCATAGAACCAAACAAACAAATTTAGAAAATTATTTTATAAAATAAATAGACAATAGCTGTGAAGTTCCTTTTCGATTCTTTTTTGATTTCCACTCGTATATATAAGGAGCAACTCTACAAACGATGCATTATGGTTCGGAATAAATTTACAAAATAATTAAATAAATATAACCTGTTAAATTCGAATTAATATTTATATATTGAGGGACAAACTAACTATTTACAGATTACATATATATTTTTACATCGTTGCATGTTACGCACTACATTCTGCCAGAGCTCTGTACCGAATCCAATACTTACATAACAAGGTAACATGATAATAACCTTAAATCAAAATAACAGACAAAATTTCTAAATTATTTTGGGCACAAGAATATAGATATGACTATTAAAATAAAATGAAATAAATGATACGATAATCTAAGTAAACATCCTTAAGATAAATTTTCACATAAATTTATATAATAATAATTATCGTTAGTTGTTTTTAAATCGTACTACAAAACACTTGACAACTTCCAATATTACCAATCACTAAACGGCTAATAAAAATTTTTGAAATCCAAAATTATGGTATTAAATATCCAATAATCCGATTTCCTATTGAATTTTTTCTTTCAAGTTGCTAGTTGCTTTTTTTTCAGTTTGTTTTTGTGCAACATCTTTTAATTTGTTTTTAATTCTACTTTTTATGTCATCATCTATAGGTGTATAATTCTTTTTGATATATATTTTTTATTTTGTTCAAAATTTTCTAAATATTTCAAATTTTTTTATTAATTTGTTAGTGTGTATGAAATTAGGCATACGGAAATAAATTGGAATGGTTTTTTTTTTCCTTTTTAATTTTAGTTCTATCACCTTAATATTTTATTTTTATATGCGTTTGTGTAAAGCTGCTTTTTGTTACTTATATATATATATATATATATAAACTGTATGAAGTAGTGACATCTGATGATGAAAATATGTTTAGTGCCTGAAAAGTTTTAAGAAAAAGTGTAGATTGGAAAAAAGTATGAATTACCATTCGATATTTTTAAACTATCGAGATTTATCATGAATTTAAGTAACCAATTACGATAATTATAATATTTTCTTATATTCATTATGTAGCTTATGTCTTAGAAGAGATTATTCAATCTAAAAAAAGTTATATTTCTTGCTTTCCTTTCTCACAATGTTCAAGTCAAATTACATTCCCGAATAAATATACATGTTACATTTATATCAAAATATGAATTAAAAATTTCTAACATTTGATAAAATATTTCCTTCGCTTCTTGCGCTTTCTTTAATTCAGATATTTATATATATAACAATTATTTTGAAGATCAATGACGTCTTGATTATTTTATGATTATATTTAATGTAACTTAGGGTATTTAAATTAAATAATATACTTACAATAGAGAAGTAACATACTTGGAAAATTTAAATTTTTTAGAGCGATATGTATATATAATTCTGTTGCTCATTATAAATTCCAAATATTTAAGGACATATTTTATGAAATATTTTAAAAAGAAGGCTATTTGAAACAGAGGTTCTTTATGAAAGGTATCATTAAATTTTAATTATTACTAAGAAATAATCCAGATATACTGAATAAAATTTATTTTCCTTGTTATTAGATCCCTATGAGAGTGGGTACACGTTATTGCAAATTACAGTTAGTTATTAATGATGACTTTTTTAATTCAGAAAGTATTGAAGAAATAAGTAAAATTATTAAAAATGATACTCGATTCCAATGAGAAAATATTTTCTTGAAAAAATAATATTTTACGATTTATGTTTAAAGGATTAAAGATTTTAGACCGGAGTTGGAAGGTTTTAAATTCCAAGAATGTAAGAATATATATACATATTATTGAATTTTTCATTTATGGATGTTTTGAATTTGTGTTATTTAAAAAAAATAGTATTGTTAATGACAGTTTTATAATGGTATTATTTTCAGTTAAAAATTGCCCTTCAAAATCACAAATATTTTTTATGGGTATTTTGTTTTATTTATCACGTAAATAATTTTAGCCATCCTTTATAAACCTTGAAAATGCAGAAGTCATATTTCCAATAAATTAGAACTTATTGATTTTATAGAGGATAAACATACTAATACAATTTATTTCACAACTTTCAATAGACTATTAAAATTTATTCTCTGTGTTGGATAGATGTTCATAATATTGATACATTCATAAATATTGAATTCAATTATTAATATATGTTTATTGTTTAATTAGCTTATGGTTTAAAACGCTTTTCTTAAAAATTCATCTTGTTTAAAATGTATTCTATTATTTATGAAAATTTCTTTTAAATTCAAAAATTTCATATGAGTTTTCATTGATAAAAAAATAGATTAAAATTATGTATATTTATATCACGGAAAATATTTTATAATATTTGAATTCTATTAACACGGCTAAAATTCTACTGCACTATCGTTATAAATTATATTAGTGATAGGAAACAAATAAAAATTGCGACCTGATGTAACACAATTTATTCACATCATTCCTTCCTATTAAACTGAAAAACTTTTTTGTTTTATGTCTATTTTTTAAATAACGTATTAACAGGTCCATTTTTTTTCCAATAGTTTTTGGTCTTATCGGAAGATATTAATACATATTTTTTATCTCGTTAACTCTAAGTGACACTCTTTCATTTAATGCAATAGAGAAACTACAAATTTAACAGTCTGCACCAGAAGTTTACAATTAATGAGGAATTATCGATTAATGAGTAATGGAATAATTGTAAAAAACAGATATCACTCTTAATAGTAACTAAAAATATCATTTAACTCGAAAGATAATCTGTTAAAGATAATTTTATAACACAATCTGTTAAATTACTTTTGAAAACAGTTAAAGCATTATCGATATATCTAAAAAATGACACATAAAAAATCAAAGAATTATATGAAAATTTTATCGTTATATTAAACAAACTTTTGCATAATATAGTAAAAAAAATATGCATATATAAGAACATTATGCTAGTATCATCATTTTAAATACTTTTTTAAAATTATTTTTAATTTCACACGTATAAGATTTATGAAGACATACTGTTTCTTAATTGTGATCTTTTAATTATATTTTTCTTACTGCGTGCAGTAAGATGTTTTTTTTTTTTTTTTTTTTTTTTTTTGCTTATGTTAAAATAAATTGTAAAAACTTTTAATATTTTTTATCGTTGAGATTTTATTCAGATGCATAGCTTTTAGTAGAGCCTAATGCGCCATGGAGAAATAAGAAAAAAAATATTCATTTATACTACAAAGTTTTAGGTACCCTGAGGCATTGCCCTAACAACCGTTATTACAAAATTACTACTCCACTAACCTTGACAAAACTTCTATTGCCCAGGTAAAAAGTGCATTAGTCTTCAACAATTTCACCTCAAAAGACAATTTACACAAAAGATGATATCTCTCAGACATTAATTGTGAGAAGATCACAATTTATACCCTGCTGCACACGTTCCACGTTTCAAAGACAAAGGGTTCTTAGATACTCATTTTGATAGAAGTGAGGAAATTCTGGAAGTTTGCACTTTTCTCAGGTCTATGATACAAAAGTTTTATGAAAAATTTCTTTTTTTTTGCCGATGGGTTAGATTCAGGTAGGTCATCTTTCAGGACACGTGCGTGTTAGCAGCTACTGGCCTTGACACTTCGCTTCTTGGAAGGGAAGGGGGGGTATTACTTAAAGTGCAAGGTGTAGTAGCATCAGAAGATGTAGGAACTGATAAGTGGGGCCTCTTAAAGGGGCTAATATATATGTCTCTTTCTCTCTCTTTATTCTTTTTTTTTGTCAAGTATGTATTTAGTAGAATATGATATGTTTCTTTTCTTATTATGTTACCGGCTGCTGAAGAATAGTGGTCAAGGTCACATACTCTTGGCTGGCGTTGTTTCCGTTCAGATCGTGGGTTTAAGCTCTGATGCCATTAAGGATCCACCGTGTAGTGGGGTTGATACACGCTAAATCTGGTCGAGGTCACAAGTCCTCCTGTTGACGAGATGTGGAAGTTAGGAGGGAGAGGTGACAGATCAGGTATCGTCCTCATCTCTTGACCAAAGTTTAAAACTTCGAGTTCCTTCACCAATAGCCTTCGTGTTTTTTCTCAGTGTAACTTTAATAATCAATCAAAAATACTCATATTACCTATAAAACGCAAAACTCTATATCTGAAGATTATAGAGTTCTGAAGTAATATTTCGAAGTAGAAGATTCATAACAACTCAATTATTTTTTAAAAAATTACGCGTTGATATGAACGTTGTAATTTACTGTAGAAAAAACAAAAACAAAAAGTTATTTTGCTTATATTTTGATTTGAGCAGCTTTCATTTTTCAATTCATTTCAATTAAATGTGACCTATCAAAATGTCTTACGTACGATGTACTGAATTAAAAGGCTTGAATTTATACTACTTTACTGTCCAAAATACTTTAAATGAAATTGGGAGAGATTATTTATATTTATTTTACGATGAATAATATTTCGTATTTATCTTTAATTTTACACAAATTTAATATGATAATGATTATAAAAAAGTATTATTTACATAGGCATAGTTCTCTTAATCAATTTACAATTAAAGTGAGTAGAAGGAGTTTTATCGATAATAACTTAAATGATAAAATCGGTGTGTAGAGAAATAGATAGTACATAACCTTAGCTCAACACATAATTTACATTAATAGAGAATTTATGCGGAAATAAATTCTTAACTCATTTGCACACGTGAATAATGTATTATTCATTAAACTTTGGTGTAAAATGACATGAATGTTATAAAATTCAAATTTATAAACCACATTATCATGCTTTCTATTTAGCTGCCAAAGGAGCTATTGTCTTAGATACTTTTGACCCTTTTCAAAATTTCATCACATTTTTGAATATACGAGTATGTTTGATACCTGCTTTCACCAATAGTGAACTTAATTTTTAAATGTATGTCATAATAAATTTCTTCTAAATTGTTTTATAGGATTGAAACAAAACATATATATGCTTGATACCTGCTTTCACCTGCAACGAATTTTATTTTCAAAAATATGACATAACAAACTTTTCCTAATTTTTTTAGTATATTGAAATAAAATACATGTAAATTTAAGTATTTTATTTACCTATCGATTGATCATATCCTACGTAAATTACATGTCACGAGGAATGAAGAAATAAATGAAAATGATTAAAATTGTTCAGAATTTTAAGACAGTTGTGAGGCAGTCATTCCCCCCCCCCCACCTCTAGACCTAATTCTTTTTAATTTGGCTTTCTTCTTGGAATGTTTTGAAATCTAATGATTTTAATTGCCAATATTATCATTTTGTATAGTAGATAACGTAAAGGCTTTTGTAATAATAATAATTTTGTAATAGATAACGTAAGATAATATATTAAATTAAAACAAGCCCTATTTAGTGTGTTGAAAAAAAAAGAATATCTTATGTGGCAAAATCTTTCCTTCACAACGCATTGAGTAAAAAAAATGTTTTTCTCTTTTTGATTTGACTCATGTTTTACTATATTGCATTTTAATATCCTGCCTAACAAAATTATCCAACACTTCCATCTTGTTTTGTATTTAAAAATTTCTTTTGGGTGGTAAATTGCATAAATTACAAGAACAAATCTTGACGTGTATGCAATATTACTCCTTATGAATAAATTTTAAAACATCTGATGCTGATAACTTAGTAACCCAAATGTCAGACAAAATTAGGAATCTTGAAATATTCTTTGAAATTTGCAAGGTATATTATTATTCAATTATTTTTGAATATATTTAAAACTTTATAACCATGTAACAATTTCCTTCTATAGAAAAATTGGTTTTCAAATAAATGAAATTAACTATCCAAATATATTTTTAACTCTTGAATTTCATAAGGATAATTTTTTGTGAAAACAAATTTATTGCTTAACAATAATGCTTAAGATTAATTATTGGTTAATTTTTTTAATCACTGTTTTACTTTCTATTGATTTTTAGTATTAAATAATTAGAATTTGAAATAAACTTCTCTAAGAATTTTATTTGTGCAGAACATATTTAATGTTCTAAAAAGATGCTCTTTTTCCTGTTAATAGATAGTGGCAACATTTATGTAATATTGTTATATATGGCTTATTTATATTCATTTTTCATTAATTGTAAATGAGAATTTATTTTTTAACTTGCAAAAATTCTTTGAAATTATTAATAATTGTAAAACTTGTATATTTTTACAAAATATATTTGTAATCTTATACACGGTGTTGATGAACGCCATTTTGAAAACTAACATTTGGATGAGAAAACATTTTTACAGTAACTTAGAACATAATCTTATTTTATTCAATATTTAATACATTTTTGGATATTTTTAAAATTGCGAAACTTAGCTATGTAATAAATGTTTCAAAAAGTCAAATTAGAATTAATTTATTATTCTCATGCAAATTTACTTCATTTTAAATGTAATTTTATGAACTGCTTCATCTTTGTTCCTTTGATTTTGTTGTAACTCTTTTGTTACAAAATGATTTACAGAACAGAATGGCTTGGATTCATAAATCCCGTTTAACCACATATTTCTGTCAAAGGCTAGGAAACGCATTTTAATTTATTTTAATTCTATTTTTTATTTTTCTTATCTTATTTAATAGATTTTATGACATTTTACAATATTTAAGTAAATTTTTGCTTTGCTCGTTTATAATAATTAATAATTTTCTTGTAATTATCACTATCTAATTATTAATTATTATTACCTTTCTAATTAATTCTTAATAATCTTAAGATTTTACATTATTATAAAATGTTTCGTAGTATTTATGGGTTTTCACAAACAAAGTGCCGTTTATATATTTGGTTACGATTACATTACGCTTTACAGTAAGTTAGAATATTATAATGTATATAAATAATTTGCTTTCCTCTTAGATATTTTTAAAAATGTGAATATTTTCTAAATAAGGAGTTTTTTTTAAAGAAGTTGATTAAAATTATAATATTTTTAATTAGTACTATTTTTTTCGTATGTAATTTATAATAATTATGAAGCAATTTGGTGAGTTGAATGATTTAGATCCATAAAACATGTTTAACCATTCTTAATCTGTTCATAGCCATACAGATTATTTCAAATTGTTTTATTACCATTTTAAAATCTCTTTGTCTTGTTTAATAAGTTTCATTGTTTTTATTGCATTTAAGGGATAGACATAGTGTATGTGTGTGTTTATGTGTGTGTACGTGTGCATACAAAATTATGTAATAAATTACAAATTATAACCATTAAAATTCATTTAAAATTTATTAAAACTAAAATACTGTGCAATTAATTGAAAAATTTGGATATATATATATATATATATATATATATATATATATATATATATGAATGGTTAAAATCTATACAAAAATAAACTATTAATTAAAAATTACAATCAATTTAAATATGAATATACTTTAAAATGCATAGCAAAAATCAAAGAAAGGAATTAATGAAAAACAAAAAGGGAGATAATGAAATTTAAATACTGTTCCATACTTTGGAGTGGGAAAAGTGTCTTTAAGCCAGTTTTATGGACCTAACCATCACAACTTAATTAATTGCATTATCATTAATGGTGTTGGCCAAAAATTATCAATAAACCACCGGAAAAATTCGACAATAGAAAAATGTCACTAGGAAACTTATTTAGAAATATCAAAGTAAATAAAATTAAATTTAAAAATAATCTATACCTATTACACATTTATAAAACAAAAATTTAAGCTAAAAAAGTTATAACTTTAACCTTTATAACAAATTTATTCACATCTCAATCCAATATAGAGCAACACCACATTGCTAATAGCCGCGGGAACTAATGACTGATTGACTGACTATACAAAACTAAAGATATTATCTATAAAATACTCATCCTGTCAGTCAAATTTAAGTTCCGCTAATGATTGATTGATTGACATTACAAAACTAAAGATGTATACTAGAAAAATACTCATACTACTAGACTTAAGTTATTTAAAAAGAATAATATGATAGAACTCTATAACTAAATTTTATATAATAATAATTCAATAAAAACTAAATATTCTTAGGGCATTAATACGAAGGCTATACTTTTTTAACTTTAAGCTGAAATGCGAAATATATCTATGAACATGATTTAATGAAGGCCATTGACAATAGTGTAACATGGTGAAAGGAAAGAAAACTTCAATAGAATTCAATGTACTTGCTTATAAAGAAAAATTCAATGATTCCTTTTGGAATAAATGTTAATATATGCCTCCAACAAGATAATGTCAAGAAAGATCATAACATAAAGAAAGCTTATTCTTCCTACGACAATAAAATTCCTAGGCTATTTTTCATTTCCTTTATTTCGAAGCACAAAAGTATTATATTTTAGGCATTTTAACATAGTTCTTAATAATAATGTGTCAATCCTAATTAATAAGAATCCATGGGGAAAAAAAGAGAGTGAGATAAGAGCAAGATCGAGTGAGATCAACGTTAATCGTAATTGTAACTGTAATCGTAACTGTAACTGTAACTTAATCGTAATTGTAACAAGCTGAAAGAAAGCTAAAAAACTTGAAATAATTCCACTTGTATTATCGCTTCTTTATAAAAGATATTATTGCTTCTTATGAAAAATAAATAAATAAAGGAAAGATTAGTTTCCTCACTCAATGGGATCAAATTTATAAAAATACAAATACCAGATAAAAAAAATTCTTTATTCGAAACTCCAAAACATTACATTAAATTTCAAATGTAATCGCCAAATTTCTGTTTCAATCCTTTCCTGATAAAAGAACAAGAAATAAAAGCAAGATCATTCAATTTTAAACAATTTTAGCGAAGACAACTGTTTCAACTCTTAAGCAGATCAATTTATTCGATAAAATATGAATAATGGAAATGTGCATTTATTCTGTATCGAAAGCCAAATTTTAGAATATATTTGATTGCATATTTATAGGATGAAATCAAGTCAATTAACAAAATTCCAGTTTTAATCCAGCGCTGATAAAAGCCTCAAGAAAGAAAGAGCAAGATCGATCAGCGTTAACCTGTTTTGGCGAAGACCATTATCAAAAGTATAACATGAAGAGAAAAATATCAAGCTTAAAACGAGAGAAAGGTCATCTTATCCTTTTGTTTCGTATCTCTAGAGCATCTTGTTATTTTTTTCGGTACAAGCGAACCGCGTTCTCACTTTCATTCTTCCACCCTACCCAGCGGCAAGGTTGACTGATCGCGCGTCCAAGCGCTTGCTGAAAATAATGATCTTTTCTACGCCTTCCATCAAAAAAGGCTGCTGAAAACAACGGCATAAGCGAATCTGCACACGCAAAGAAATGCGAAACGTTTCCGAATACTTGACATTTGTGATTTCTATTCATTGGTTCGTTGATAGGGAGGAACCACCATAAACAATGGCTCATTATAAATTTAAATGGCATTTTAGGCGTTTAGACTCGCTTCCAGGTGTAGAAAGTGTGAGAATGCGCTGCTATAAATCTCAAGAAGCATAAAAATATAAATTATGTAAGATTAAAAAATTTTCGTAGGTTGTGCAAAGGATGATGTTTCCTGCACATCTGGATAAATATTTATTTTATTTAAAGTTACCATATCGTTTTGTAATTTTTATCTAGTATTTTAGTAGAATTTCGAATCAAAATTTTGCTATACACTTAATACATGTCCATCGAAATCAATTATTGACACCATGTTCACAATCTAATAAAATGTACCGCCTAATAACATTCTTCAAATTAAGCTTTAAAGTCCTTCCAACTACTTCAAAAAGATGAGTTTATAAACAATTATTCTAGTAAAAATCATTAAACAGTTTCTGTAAGATACGAGTAACTCACAATTTAAATTTGAAACTTTTCTCGATTTCATGAAAACATTATAAAAAGTTCTATAAGACTACCATGAAATAATTTTTAAAGCATTACACAATGTAAGTTAAAAAGAAAACATTTGTAAAATGAGCCATTGATTAAGATTTCAAATAAAAATTCTTTTTTAAATTTGATTTATAGGAAATCGTAGGAATAATATTTTTGCTGATCGGGAAGCCCAAATCTCTGTTTGGAGATGAGAAACAAGAAAAACAAGACGAGTAAGAAAATCTTACATAAGTAGATCCTCAATTCACATCTGGTTGTAAGAATGTGGGAAACTATATACTTGGTATCATAGTTGCGAGTTTAAGCAATATTTTTATCTTTATGATTAAGTATATATTACTCTAAATTGTAGTGTAGAATATCTTTTGTGTTGATTAATATAAAATAAGAAATTTATATTTTAAGTAACTCACACAATGTATATTTTTAGTGTTATCATTGCGTCTTCAAAAATTCCATTAAATGACTATAGCCATTTTTATTATTTTGTATAACCACTGTGGCAAGTAGTGGTTGTAAGGAAATGAAAACCAAAAGCATACAAAACAATATACATTTTTATCACAGAATAACATAAATATTTCTGAGGACATTAAACAAATTTGCCTTCCATACGCATTATTTGAATAATTTATTCGTACTATAAATTTAAATTGTATCATTATTGTTTCGTTCATTTTCATGGCATGTCATAAATTTCTAAATGACAGTGTTTTATCCACGCAAACATTTACACAACAAATAAAAAACTTTTATATATAAATAATAAACAAGAAATGAACCTGTTTTGAATTTATATAAATTTATCGTCTGAATCCTTTCTGATTAATATCAAGGGGATAGAATTTGCTTATATTTATACAAAACTGGCGAAGGTCCTTGTGATAAGACAAGGACCTAAGGTTTCGAAAAATCCAAAATTTACATGAGAGAGCATTTCTTCAATGGTCGGTATGTGATAAAGACAGGTGGGCTTACTTAAAATCTTTGACAACTCTCACCCGGAACAATAGTTTTTTGCAACCAATTTTAGCCTCCTACGTTCTTGAAAAGTAGGACACATTCTTTTTTAGAGAAAATAGAGGTGGTTTGTTTCCTTTGAGAAAGAGAATTCTTCTCTTTTCAGCGGCTAATTTTTGCAGACTGTTTCTTTTTTTTATGAGTCCTTTGTTAGTATCTTTAGCTTTTTCTTACGTACAGGGCAATGCTCTTCTTGTTTCCTTGTATACAATTTTCTTCGATATATGTACATTTTCTAAGCATAGATTCACAACATATCAGAAATTTAAAACACTTTTAATGTAGTAATTAATTTATTAAAAATTTAAATATTTAACACTGCAAATGTATGTATTTCCATTTCATTCTAGATTTATATATTTTGAAAATTATTTCATTTCTTTCACTTCATTCATTCGCTCTTTTCATTATTATTTCAGTTTTTTTACAGTCAAAGTTAATTAAATTTAAATTCAAAGGCTTTTGTTCCAATTCAGTTTCAAAAAAAAAAATGTTTTAAAATTGTACATTATTTACAGATTTTTTTTATTTCACTTGAGAGGATACATTTTCATGTTCATTTAAATGTAAAAATGTGATAAAATAAATAAAAGAAAAATAAATGTGTGCATAAAACAGGAATTTTAAATTATTTGTCATTTAAACATTTAGCAAATAATTTAATTTTTAATGGATTGAAATTAAAACCTTCCTCGTTGAACTTTACATTATCAAGAACAGTTTGGAGCTTTCTTTGCGTTTTGTATTTTATGTATTTTATTTTGTATATATGTATTCTAAATACTTTTTATTGTAATGTTACATATTTTATATTTTTCACGTACGAATATCATCAAGAGTATATGAATGTTTTATATTTTATCAGACAAAATATTTATAATAAATATTACAAAAACAAATTTGTTTTCTTTTTAAGCTTTGCAACACCCTGATACTACTTCTTTCTTTTTTCATTATTAATTGATATTTTTAGAGTCACTAATCAACGCAGTCACTGATGAATTTAAACCAGGCAGCAACTCAACTTGAGTTTATCAGGATCTCAAAGTAATTTAAACACAATATACTTATAATCACTCCTGTGGATTATTTCTTATCCATGTCTGAATCTAAAGATTAATATTATACAAACAACCAAGTACTTAAATGTCACGCACCAGTCGAGTCCAGAACTTTAGTAGAGATTTCAAAGTAGGTAATGAAATTAACTTTTAATGAGCTTTTAATGCTCACTGTACCATATTATTGTTCATCCTATGTCTCTTCACTAAGTGTAGGCCTTATTTTGATGTATTTGGGAATAACCTCCACTCACTCTGTCTACCACTAATCCCATTATTAAATTTTTCGCTCCTTATAAATGCATCTCTTCAATAATTCTAATCTAATCTACATTAATCAGGTTTAATTCATTAGGAGAAATTCTCATTTCAAACAAACAACATTCCATTATAGATTCTATGAAGAAAATTACTGTAACGTGGAAGTCTTGATCTTGAAATTCGTAGGATTTCAAAAAATTACGTTAAAGAAATAAATATCTAATCAGAATGATGAAAAAGTCTTGATGAATTATCTATATTTTCTTCAAAATATGAAATCGTGAACAAACAAAGAGGAATAATAATACAAAAAGTACACTGCTAGCCGTTAAAATTACAACACCACAAAATAGTTAAAGCAAATACATAAAAAGAATATTTACTGTACCTAACTAGTACGGCATGAAGACAAAATGATTAAATTGCAAGAAGATTGGAGGAATATAGAGAGGCGAAAGAAGTAGAAACAGCTGCTTCTCGTGGCGACTAAAACGGCCCTTACCTGGTTAGGCATAGAGTCGAACTGACTGAGCTTGGATGACAGAAACGAGCAACTCATTCCATGCTGCTTCAAGTCTATGCCACTCTTCATCAACCGTATTAGCTGGAGACGGGTGGCAGGCCAGTCTCTCAGCAACCCATGATCAGATGTTTTCAATGGGTGACAGATCTGGAGACCGTATAGGCTGGGGCAACAATCGAATACCCTGTGTATCGAGGAAGGTCAGAACACGATGTGCAACATATTGTCTTGCATTATCTTGTTGGAAGATGGCGTTTGGTAGGCCCCTTAGGTAGGGCATAATTACTTGGCGTAAGATATCAAAATATACCAATCTAAGTTCAAATTACCATCGATCCGAAGTAGAGGTGTGAATGTCATGCACTCAATGGCTGCCCAAGCCATCACACCAGAAGCAAAGCCCATACGCAGATATAAAATGCATGCAGATGACGACCTTCAGACACGTATACGGCAATCAAAATACTACACGCAGAACAGTGTAATAGATTAATTTAGACTAAGTTAAAAAAAATTCATTTGGACAACATTATGAGTTACATTTTTTATCCGAATACTCGACCTTCTATTAAAAGAAACGAGTAATACTTCTGATCGTTTTAGCTTAAATTATGCATCAAATCAATTTAAAAATGTTAAAGAAGGTTAAATTTCCTTTCCCTCAATAGGAAACAGATTAAACCCATATATATTAAAACTCTCATTATCAGAGAAATTCATCATCTTTTGTTAACTAGGTGTGTTTATGCATTTTATCAAAAGGCAACTAGAAGCTTGAAAAAGCCAAAATTATTCGAAACTGTTTAACTATTGTAAAAGATAATCAAACGTAATAAACAATATTATGTGCAAAAAAAATTGGCAAAAATAAAACAAAAAATAGTAAGCAAATACGAAAGAAACAGTACAATTTTCTCACACTGATTATATGCATATATATATATATATATATATATGTGTGTGTGTGTGTGTGTGTGTGTGTGTGTGCGTGCGTGCGCGTGCGTGTGTATCACGCCAAATCCTGTAGTGCTCGAATATTTCATGATACTAAAGATGGCCAGTCAATAAGAGAGAGCCACACAAAAGAAACTTTGTAACTTGCGTTTTTTATCCATTTTCATACGCGCAATAATAAAGAAACAATATTTTACAGAAATATATAGCTTATTACATTCTACAAACTCCAAGACAAAATTCGAACAGCAGAATGACAATATTTTCTTGTTATATTTTTCAGTTCTGTTACGAAAATAGTTATAGCAAATGATTCATTTAAACAAATATTATGTATTCCATAACCAAACGATTGTACTTTTAAAAACCAAATTAATGAATAAAATTTTAAAATTAAAACAAACGATGATTTGTCTAAGTAGATAGTAATATTTTGTTCAGAAATTGAAATAAAAACAAACTATAAGTTTAGAGTCTTAAGAAAATGTGGTTACTAGGATAGAAGATTATTCATTAAAATTATATATATATATATAGTATAATTATCAAAAATTTCTCAGAAGTGTACTTTTATTGTTACTTTCTAAAGTGTTAGAATATTGGTTGTAATATCTTACGTTTTTTTAAAGTTTTCCATCACCTCATTTAAATGCATAGAAACGCATGAAAATTATTTTTAAATTTTTTTTTCTTTTTTAACTTAGAAATAAGTATTTCTAAGCATTCTTATTGACATAATCATTTTAACGTAATGATTATTCTAAAAGAAGGAAGTAAGAAGGCATTCCTTCGCTCCTTGTTTTGCAGTAATCATCTCACATTTTGAAGGAATTTGGGGGTAATGGGTCTGAAAACTGATCACATCTTGGCTCTTGATACCTTTGATATAAATTCTTACACTTCTAACTGAAAAGGTAGCTTGTATATCAAATTTAAAACTTTAAATAATCATACATTACCATGACAATTATTATGAAACATGTGTTACTATTTTATTCCTTTTGTGTAGTTCTGGTTTCAGATACTCATAAACATAATTTCGAACTCATGGAATGAGATTTAACAAAGTGCTACGTTTTATCAGCCAACTTTTAGAAACCTGACACTGAATACAGAATTAATAGGAAAACTCGTAATAAAAAGAACGTAGTGTGACATATATTTTGAGCTAACAAAAGCATTTTGTAACCGCATCGCAATGGATATAATTAGAAATATTTAAATAAAACTCGTTTAAAGCGTTAATATAATTATTACATATTTATTCTAATGCACTTTTAATGCATATGAATGTATATATTATGTATATTATACACATTATTGATTTTCAAATAAATGCCATTATTATAATCAAACTTAGAACATTTGACGATAAAAATAAAACTGTTGTCCAATATTTTCTGCAGGTTTTTTGATAAAAACAGTAATGAAAGGATATGAAATCATAGCTTCTTATAAATCGAAAGAGAAGTTAAAACATTCACACTGTTAAAACAAAACGGCTGCGAAGAAAGAAATTCACTTATATTGACTTAAAATATTGAAAAGAAGAAATCTTAATATTTTTTTAAATATGTTTATACGTGTAACTCTCCATAAGTACTTCTATAAATAATATTTCACGAAGTCTACTGGAGTTAATTTTAGGTCTATAATTATGACATCTTATAAATTCAATATGATTAATTATCTCACATATTCGATTGTGACATCACAAGCAAACATGACAATTTTTAACCTATTAAGTCCAAATATAATTTGTTTTAGTAACTGCATTAATTTATAATGAAAATTCGGGAATTATAAAATTAAGAGTTAACTCTAAAATATTGTATCTATATCACTATGAACAAATTATTAAGAAATTGATTAAAAATAATCTTCGGAACTTCAAATTCTACTTTACATGTTTGTATAAACAGAATGAAATTACGTAAGAGAAAAAAAATAAAATAAAAAGGTCTTTTCTCGAGAAGGAAAGGCATAAAACTGGTTTGAGAACTCAAAAAAGTATGCAAAGAAAAGTGATGAAAAATGAAAAGACGCAAATGTCCAATTTGTAACTTAAAAAAAGCTCTTGATTTTGAAACTATATCATTTTTATTTTTGAGAGAAATTTAGAATGACAGAACAATCACATATGTGATATCAAAACCTGGTTTCTATATCACAAAAAAGATTAGCGTCTACCGGAAATATTTCAAAACCAGGATAATTAATTCTTGATAAATACTTTCCTTTATTATTTTTTTCAAGATTTTTGTGTCTGTGCGACATTGATTTATATATACGGCATTATATTTCATCAGAAGAATATTTTAATGAATCTTTCTTAAGCTAAAACCACAAAAAGTTAGAACCATGTTTTTCTTTTAACAATTATTAAAATCTAGAAAAGAGAAATTTGTAAATTATTAATATCTTTATGAGATTTAAAAAAAATATCCACTTGTTATTTTTCAAAATAATTGCTATGCTCTTTATAATTTAAACATTCACTCTATAAATTATTTTGCTTCTTTACTACATTTCGAAATTTCTGTAAACTATACCAAATGATTCTAGAATATCATAAAAACATACTGAAAAGTACTTACTTCAGGTAAAATAATTTACTCAAATATTATATGCAGGGCATGAAAACAAGGAAATGGATTTCATTGTAATTAATTGTTTCAATAATTCTTAAGTTTATTTAAAATACCATAATTTTAGTTTAAAACTTATACAAGAGATACAACTGGTATAAAAGATATCTTCTAAATTTTAATAATTAATAAAATATTTTTATATTTTTGTACACGTAAAATCATTTGAAAAATTGAAGAAACTGTGCTAAAAATTGGTTTAAAAATATTAATTTCTTAAAAGCGTTTTCATTAATAAATTTTTTAAAAAAATTACGTGACATGCCTAAATTAAGCCTATTCTGTACTCCTAGAATAATTTTTGCTACAGAAAATTGAGAGAGATAACTCTATACGATAAGAAAATCAAGGCTCATCTACCAGATGCATTCTTTACATTTTTATTGCGTCATAAATCAACACTTGAAAAAAATATCCATCGAGTTTAATGTGAAAAGAATTGCTTTCTTTACGAAATGGTACATGAAATAAAGACATTTCTTAAAAATAAACTATATCCTGCGCACGCAAAAACTATCTCTGCAATAAAAAAGTGACCTCTTTGACTGTCTGATCACGTTTTCTGTTTGAAGAGAAAGAAATAAGCACTTACCTGTAGGACATGCTTGTCTTTGATGGGTTCTAATATTTTAAGCGCTTTGCAGAATTTAATGCTACAGAAAAGAGACAATCGTCCCTCAAATATTTCTTCCGGAATTTAGTTTGTTTAGTAAACTATAAATTGGACCTTTTATTTCCTTCACCTTCAAGAATCTATTCATCATAAAGTGTGTAACTTAAAAAAAGTTTTATAAGCGTAAAAATAATAAATATATAATATTTTTCTGAATCAGTTAAAATATAGCCATTGCCACATAACTCTTGAAAATCAAATTTCTTATTACTTGATTCGCATAACTCCTGAAACTCGAAAAGCTAAATATCAGTTTAAAAAATTTAACAACATTCGAGAGAAACGCACATATCTAGAGCTGCATTACTAGAAATTTCAAATCATCTTTACCTGTAATTTGGTAGTTTATGTGTATATATATGTGTAATTACAATATCCATGAAAGAGATATTTTGAAACAAAAAGAGGAATTTACATGATAATCTGCCTCTGACACACAAAAAATAAGGACAATTAATAATATAGTCGTGTTTCTTTCGTTATTATTTTTTAAAACGCATTGATTTATAGAAAATCAACGTGTATTTAATATTTTTTTTCAAAACGAAAAATTATTTTTTGGTAAATACTACTAACAGTATAATATAAATTTTATTTATATTATTAATATTCTCAGATCTATTTTCATATACATTTACAGTATACGAATATCGAATAAACCATCTTATTATTATCAATTTTTATTCTAATTTACAACTTTAAGTATTCCCTGTAATTTGACAGTATACCGGTTTTGTTTGAAAGTTTTACCAAATTGCTGGTAATAAAAAAATTCAATAAATTTGCGATCACTTTGCATATCAAATGTGAAACACAGGAGCACCTTCTGAAAAGAAACATCCACCGGACCATACACTTTGTTCTTTTAACAGAAATGTCACTTAATCAGAGGTAAGTTCATTAAGGTTGCTATTCAAAGGGATTAAAAGAATTGTTATTTAAATAAAGGTATACATAAAAGGAGTTACAACTGTATACATAAACTATGAACCAAAATTGCTATGTGTGTGTGTGTGTGTTGTGTATGTGTGTATACACAAATAATAATTTTCTTCTCTTAGTGATTTTACATAATTAAATCAGATAACATGGAAAATTTATTAAAAAAAAATACTTTCAATAATTTTAAGCCATTAAAATTTTATTTCTTATTATTTTACACATTGAAAAATATTAAGTGTCAATATATGTGTGTGTGCGTGTAATATTAATTCTCTTACTAAATAAGAATTTAAACAAAATAAAAAATGAACTCGAAATATTTTTATTTGCATAATTCAATAATAGAGTCTGGATTTATAAATCTACTCAAAATACAAAATAATGTTTTAATACAACGGATAAATAACCACTAACGATGAAATTATTTCTCAAACAAAGCGAAAGTATTTTTTATTTCAATTTCTTTCACTCGGGAATTTTTATCGCCAAACCTATTACGGAGAGAAAAAAGTTTTTCATAATGATGACAGAATTTGAATATTTTCGATGCATTGGTAAATGCCTTAAAATTGTTAAAGATACTGGTTGCATTTCAATGTTGTGTTTCAGTGTTTAATTATATACAAATAAAACTTGTATGCGAAACGACTATTCAGCGATTATATTGGAACAATCTTTCGTCAACAAAAAAAAAAAAGGCGTCTTAACTTCTCTTTTATGAATAGCAAACATGTTTTTCCATTTAGCCCACATCTGCCAGCAGCTAATAGTAATCGAGCAAAATACTTTATTCAGAAATAATGAACTATTCAAATTAGGTTATTATTCCTGAGTAAACATAATAAAAATCAAAAAATAGATAAAAAATGTTAAAATAAAGTGAATGTGTAATCTAGAATAAAGTGAACTCACTACATTTTCTAAAAAAGTAAATTAATGTTTATTTATTCGAAAAAGCAAGGTTTTTGTACTCGAGAATTTTACTCATAAATAACATTGCTTCACTTTTTCATTCAACAACGATGCGTCCATTCCTAAAATATGGTTGCTAGCAAAACAGTATTTGGAAAAAACCACTCGGAAATATCTGAATATATATTTACCAATTTTCTTTCCTTTTTTTTTCTGCACTCTCTTTGTCAAGATTGGGAAATTTCACAGCTTGTGTAAAATTTAATATTTTTTTTTGCTTATAAAAGTTGTTGGCTGCTGATATTATTCTAAATACCAGAATATTTCAAAATTACGATCACTTTTCCCTTTCTTTTCTATTTATGCATGAAAATGGAATATGCTTTAAATATCTTTGAAACTTTAAGTTTAAATTTGAAAAATCAAACAGAAATAGGATGCGTGTTCAGTCAAATAAGTATTCAGATTTTCTTGAATACCAAGTAATTTATGCTCTATTTTTATTTTAAACAACTATATTTTTTGAAAAGATATTAATAGATGAGAATTTCATATCATTTATATATATATATATATATATATATATATATATATATATATATATATCCCTTTTGTGAGATTCGGATTAATCTTTTTTTTCAGATAACGTCAGGACATCTTATTAAGGGAAGATATGAATAGATTATTTTTTCTTTCAGATTTATATATAAAAGGAAAAACAAGCCATGCAGATCCAATTTCCAACAGCAAACTTATATTCCAAATGAGACAAATTATGAACAAGAAAAAGGAATAATTGAATTGGTACTTACTATTCTAAAAGCAAGCAAAAAAAAAAAAAAAACAATGACAAAGTAGGAATCTTTAACAAAACCAGCACTATATGAAATAATCCAATAAAAGAGGTGTTGGGGAGAAACCTTAAAAATCATCCAAAAATAGACGAGCAGAGATTCTAGTCTAAAAGAGGGGGGGTAATCAAACCCGTTGCTGACCTTGGAATAAACGCGACAACGGAACAAAAGTCGGAAACTAAAAAGATCTTATCGAGGGAGGGGGAGGGGTCTGAAAAGCTTAGCACAAAAAATTTTTAAAATGAGTCGACGGTCGAAAACCGGATCGTTATACAAGTCTAGGTAAAGAGGCGGCAATGTGAAGAGAGTAAGTAACAAAGAAAACAAAAAGAGCGGGGAAAGTCCACCCTCTAAATATCAGAGGCAAGAGGGGAAGTGATTAAGGGCCCCCGCAAGTCTCTTGAGTGTAAAATGCAGAAGGTTACTTGTGTCACCAGAGAAAGAACATAAAAATGCGACTAGACAGATATCAACTAAAGATTGTCTTTGAGACGCATTCCTTGTAAGTTTGAGACTAAGAAGGTTGGAGCATTTTAATACTTTTTATTTATTTATTTTAGAATTTGAATGCTCTGATTGAATATAAATCACTTTCTCTCAGAAATTGAGACGTTCCTGTTTGCATTTTTTACAAAATCTCATGGTCATTTAGATAATTGTACGTTAAATCACTAAAATTGGTCAAATTTTAAAAAATATAAAGATTTTTTCTTGTACAAATGATTTCCGTAATAATTGGAAAAAAACCCAAATGATTTCCGTCGAAAGAATGAAAGCACAACGTAGAAAATTTATATCGAATGTGAAATTTTAAATTATCGCCCTATTTATGTTACTACGGTAACTCGCCGTTTTCTTTAACTCGCGACTTAGTAACTATGGACCTTAACAACTGCGAATTAACGAGGGGTCCAATTGCTACATACATACATATATATATACAGAGAGAGAGAGACATATTAAAGGACATAATTCCTATATTTTGTCATATATGGAGAAGCCAAGTCCTATAATAAAGTTTGGTAGTAGAGTTCGTTGAATGAGTTTTAGATATTTTAAAGGAAGTATATTAATTACTTTTGTATAGGAGCATTTTATACTTTGATAAATGCACATGCAAAATATGGAAGCAGTGTTCGCTTAACAGAAGCAGAAACAGAGAAACATGAGAGCAAAGCAAGATTTCAAGCGTAACAGTGAGAGCAATGGCCAGAGACGGCATTTACATCTGAGAAGAAATGATGTCGAAAATTTTTATTAATTCAAAAATTAAAGGAGACTTTTGATACTAGCATTACACATGATATTGCAAAACGGAGGTCTAATAACTATAGAGTGAAAGTTACAATTAATGTCCTCATGCATGCTGGTTGATAGGAATTCAGATTGGTTTCAAATTTAAAATTAAATAAGCTTGAAAAGAAAGTAATAAATTGATTTCATCGCACACACTTTAATATTAAAAATACATAGAAATAAGAAGACTTATATAAATGAATAGGAAATTTAAGATTTATATATATATGTGTGTGTGTGTATGTGATATATATATATATATATATATATATATATTATATATATATACATACATATATATATATAAATATATATGTGTGTGTGTGTGTGTACGAACATTCAAAATGCAAATTACAAACCCTTAACAATTTATTTAGAGCTAAAAAAAAACTAAAATGTTACATAACTAAAGGGGGAGAAACCATTCAGTTGTCAAAATAACCATAAATCAAATTAAAAATATTTTCGTAAATTTTTAAAAAAATTCTAATGAAAATAAGCCAAAAATTTACTAAATGCTTAAAAACATAAAAATATTAATTCAATACAAATATAAGCCATTAATTAAAAATTACAACGTATTTTCAAACTAAACAACCTGAAACAATATAACAAAAATCAAGAGAAAAGAGCACATATTAAAGACGAAAATGTGTGTTTGTACCAGTATTACGGGTTTATACATACATATATTTTAATTTTTGGGGGGGGGATTTTCCAGCTAATTATCAAATAATTAATTTTATTTTTCAATGTACTGTAAAACTAGTTCTTCAGATACTCGATAGATTGTGCAACGAATCAGCGTCATGTGATAGCTCATGCAGCGCCATCTATTCCAGAACAAAACTGAGTGAACTTTCGTTCTCTCCATCTTTTTTCTCCACATTCCACTTCTCTTCTCCTTCGCATTACCCGCGTCGGAAGTAAGGCGTGTTCCAGCGCTCTTCGCCGATATGGGTTAAATGAGGCAGCTATCTATTTTGCTCCGATGAACTGATCAATTCGTCGTCTCATGGTGTATATGTTATTTTCATCCTTCATCTTTCCTCTTAATAAGCAAGTAAAACTACTGCAAGCATCGTCATTGAATTTCCACGTGTGTGTGTTTCCACAGAATCCGGAAATGGAATTATCCTCTAAACAACCAGCCCTTTGCGTAAGAGCAAACTTTTGTAGATTCGGGATGTACAATCTCATCACCCCACCGTATATATATATATATATATATATATATATATATATATATATATATATGGTTATATACTGAAAAAAGACAATAAAACACAAAAGAATATAATAACATATACAGATGTTAAAAAGAAAAAAATGAGATAAAAGAAATATATGAAAAGTAAATAAAATGTTAAAAAGGAATAAATAAAAATAAGAAATTAATAGCGAAATTAAAAGTAAAATTAAATAAAATGAAAAAGTTATATGCAAAGATCAGATTTAGCCACATAAGGTGCGTTTTTTTTTTTATAATAATAATTGATTTATTCAATTAAATATAAGAATTAAAGTAAACGATGAAATATCGAGAAATGAACAATAGTAAACTTTTCCGATATTAAAATCAAAGTAAACGAAAAATTATTAAATTGAATATATTTAAGCTAAATGGAATTTAAATTAAAGCAAACGATAAATTATTAAATTGAATATGTTTAACCCTTTCGGAACGAACGTACCGTAAACGCATCACTCGCGATCATCGTTCACGGCCGAACGTACCAAATACGCATCACTGGAGCATGATCTCAAGGGCCGAACTATGCGTATTCGCATTCTAAAGTGGAACGTTTTCTAAATATCTCTAGATGGCACCCTGTGAACATTACTTTTGAACTAAATAGTAGTTTTAAGATCTTGACCTTCTGTTTAATCACAGTCTGTCTTAATTCAGTATTTTGCTCACCAACTGTAGTGGGGGGGAAGGAAAAATAGAGTAATGTTTATTGGTTTTTGCTATCTATTTATTATTTCTTCCTTTTTAGAACTGTACCATCAGTATTGTTTGACTTTGCGGTGCTTTTGGATGTATTTCGCTAACTTCCCTTTTTATTTCGGAAAGAATTGCCTCCTGTTTATAATTGCGAGAAAGCGTTGATTATCAGAAAAATATACTCACGGAATCGATGAGTATACACTCTCATCATTAATTGTATACTCACGGAATCGATGAGTATACAATTAATGATGAGAGTGTGAATAATTTTCTAAAAGGTTTGAAAAGAATATTTATAGTGATTCTGATGCAGACATTTTGTCAGAGACGGACAAAACAGGACTTTGATTTTCTCCGCTCTTCGAGAATTACCGCACTCGATCTTCGTATTAAGTTTTGTTACTTCTTGTAAATAGTCTTTATTGTATATTTTTTTTTATTCATTTTAAAGCTTATTGACGTTTTTCTCGATAGAACTGCGGAATTATTTCAATAGTACTTCTGAAAATTATTTCTCAAAGGAAGCACTTCTTTATACACATTTTTCTGTAAATTAAAGGAAAATGATTATTAAATTGCTAATTTTAAAATATATGACAGCTTAATTAATAATCTAAAATTTTACCAAAATTTATAACATTAAGACGAAAAAAAAAATGATTTTTTTTCTAAAGTTAGGCTTAACGACGCAAAACCTTCAGCCCGTGCAACAGTTCATTTCGATTCTCCTCCGTCCTCAGGAACAGTCCTACGCCTAAGCGTGCCTTCCCTAAAGGGCTTAGCTTAATGTAATTAAAATCAAAGAAAACGATAAAAAATTAAAAATTGATTTGGTCTGCCAAAAGTGATCTAACTAAAACAATAACCTCTTAGGTGGCTAAAAAAAACGTTTCAATTAGAAAATTAACAGACGGAATTCCCCTTTAAAGCACGAACAAGGGTCAAAAGAATAATAAATTAAAACAATGTTTTACAAATACATCCAAAACTTTATTCGTTTTCAAAAGTAATATTTATAACATTACATCTCTTTCTAGACACATCATCGATATAGAAAATTTATAACAAAAATATAACATGTAATAATGAAGCCTTTAATAAAATACTATTCATTATTATACATATTTAAAGTTGAAGTGTGTTTAAGTTTTAGTTAATATTTTTTAAAAAATTTTCATAAGATTATTACCTGTATTATTTTGGGTCGTAAAATTATTGTTCGTAATATTAAATTCGACATTTTAACATTTTTTTACATTTTTAAAAATCATTTTCTTTCATATCTTATGTAGTTATCTTCCTTTTGAAAATTTTAATATTTCTCCATACTTTTTAGTTTACGAAGTAAAGTAAAATTTGTGGATGCATACAATGCGATAAACTAAAATATCCTAAGATTTGCATTCATGAAGTCGAACAGTAAATAAGAGATATTAATTGAATGATTATGATAAGTAAAAAAAAACATATCAGTATATAATTCACGCAGAGTTTTTAAATTTATAACTAAGCCAATTCATAACCCATCAAGCCTTTTTTGATTGTGCTTAAATAATTTTACATGAATTGCCTTTTAAATAATTATTTGCATACCATTGCACAATAAACTTCAATGTTACACTCTAGAATAATCCAGTGCTAAAATAAATGTTAAAATGTATATCCAATTGTAAGACATGCTTTAATTAGTTCCAAAAATTTTATTCAATCACGAAAATAAAAGATGAATTTTATTATCTTTAATAAAGTTATTTTAACATATTATTCTAACCCTGAAATAAAGGTCTGCAATAAGAGATAATGACATCCTAAAGTAAATAAATAAAATCATCATTAAATTTTCAATTTATGCTGAATCCTCCAATAAGAAGCATGCATACGGGTGCTCTAAATCACTTCCTCTGATTATAAAAATTTGTCAAGTCAGTTACTATTCTATGAGGAAATAAATTTATTTGAATTTCAGTGCTTTGTAAAAATAACATGTAATAGACATACTTCCTGAAACTTCATTCTTCCTTTCTTACGGTTTAATTAGTCACTGAATGGCACAAAAGAATTTGCACGATTCTTTTTCTTAGCTAATGAAAAATGCACATTTGTTTTTGTAGATTTCCTATGGTACGGAAGTGATTTTAGAGACAATATGATACATACAAAGACGAAATAAAAAAAAAAAACAGTTAGAGATATAGAAGAAAGAAACGAGTTAGTGCATAAATTAAGGATGTAGCAGACGAAGGAAATTTATTTAAGGAAAAGTGAATACGTATGTTGAAAAAAAAAGTTTTAATTCAACTTAACATCCGTACTTGATATGAAGCTTGCACAAGAAATTACTATTATAGAAGTTCATGATGTATAATTAAATTATTATAAAATATTTTTTAAAAATTGCATCAAAAAAGAATTTAAATCCCACTGCACTTTTTTAAGGATATGTGTTTTTCGGGTAAGAAAGGAAAAAATAAGGAAAATTTGTTAAGTTGGACCTTATTGGGTTTTTTCCCCAATTTTCTGAATGTATAGAGTAATTTTTTGCTATTGTCTTAACAGATAAATTTCTACAAAAATCAGTTTTTTTAATATAATTATTAGTTTTTTTTAATTACAATTTGTATGAGATTATAAAATAAGTAACAGATAAGATATTAACATTCCTGGTTATATTTTAATCCTACTTAATGTGATTTATAAGATTCGATTATTGTTTTATAATAAAACAGTCATTCAAATGAGAACAGAATAAATTTTTGAGGATTTTGCTTGGAAGAAGACATATAAGTAACAGAACAGCTAGTTAATTTTATTACCTACTTTTAAATTTTATTAAATAATAGACATCCGTGTGAAATTAATGTTAGGTCTGAAGTGAACAATTTCTGTCAGCTCTTTCAAATCGTTATATATATATTTGAACAAGAATTATATACTCTTATAATAATGCTAATATTTAATATATAAATTATTTTAAACATATACAACTATATATAGATTTATTCATTTCTATAATTTGATTCGTTCTTTTGAAAACATAAATAGCTTTTTAAAAAACCTTCGTTCCAAAGTATTTATTATTAAATAACTGAAGCATTTAAAAAAATGAGTATAATGGGGATAAAAGAACGATGCCTCACAATAACACGCTTAAATGTAATTACGTATCATCAGACAAATTGGATAACATTAATCAAAACTTGATTTAAAGTTGCGCATTTCCGGGTTTCCCAGTTTTCCCTTCTTTTAAATTAAATCGTATGTGTCAGCATTGTAAATATACCGTGACCTTCGAAACGGGAATAACCTTTTTTTTTATTTTTCACCTCTTATTTTATTACGTCATTCATTTCAAGAGCAAAACTCAACTCACAACTGAAAATAAGTTGTATTTTTAATGACTTAAATATGTAAGAGAAGTCTTATAATTTTGTTTTTGTGTTTTTAGTGATACAATATCATAAGTAAATACTCAAATAATTTTTACAAACTTTTTCTTTTTAAAATGTATCTTCATAAAATTCACAAGAAACGAAGTAAGGTTGAATCAGCAGGTGTTTTATTGAAGACAAAGACAATTACAAGTATAAAAACTTATTCAATAAATTATTGTTTTACTTTCAGCTTACTCTATTGCAGTTTTTTAAAGGACATGATCATTTAAAACAATCACAATTATAGAAATATCATCACTTTAAATTACATAGCTATTTCATCAAAAATTATTTACTTTTTACAGTACTTTTCCTCTTACTCCACTTTATAAACTCTGAAGAAAGTAAACTAAATAGAGCAAATGGTAATCGAATTTTAGAAATCAGATAAATTTTTGTTTCCGTTTTTAAATTTTTCTTCAGTCTGCAAAGACAAGAACTATATTATGCGCTCAACTTTTATTAAACTACGCATCTTTAAGATATTTGTTATGAGTTATTTTAAATATTATTTCATCACGATTATTTGTCAAATAAATCTAATTGTTTTGAAAAGGGAGATAGTGCTGCCATCTCTTAGCACACTTTACAACTACTTTATTTTTTTATTAGAATGTGACAATTTTATTGCTCTAAAATCCTTTTCAGTTGTATAGTGTAATACATTCGTTTCATAAGAAAATAGATCGCATTATTTTATAAAAATTTGTTTTTGTGGACTATTATGCCAAATATTACTTTTTACGTAAAATGTGCTAAAAGAAGAATTTGTAATGAATTTGTACATGTTTATTGTTTAATTTATATATATATATATATATATATATATATATATATATATATATATATATATATATACTGCATTTATATTCAAAATGTTAGAAATGATATCATAAAACATTAATGTTACTTTGATATCTGTCCTCATTATTGTTGTGCTTTTAAACAGAAAATGTAGAGAAAAATAGTGACAAAATGAAATCCACACACGCATATTTATATATATACACTGGTGTGCAAAACTTAAGCAACAGATGGGTTTTTTTTAACTCCACGAGAAATATCTGAGAGACAAAATTCAGAAATGAGAGACATCATTTTGTATTCAAACGTTGACGAAAGCTTAATTGCCCAAAAATGATTACAATGCATATAGTACGGAATCAAACAAAAGATAGGCTAAAGTGAACTCATAGTATCGTTACACATAATTGTCTGTCCAAAAGGAAGATCAACAAGCAGATGTTCCTTAATATGGGACATGCCCTCCCCTTACTGCAATGGTTGCTTTAATGGTTTCTCCATACTCAGCACCAGGTTATCCAACAGTTCTTGAGGTTAGAGTGCCCATTCCTCAATCAGCATCTGTTTTAGTTATTGGGTGTTTGTTCCCCGGAGGATGTAATCGTGCCGAAAGGCGTCACCTGAAAGCATCCCACACAAGCTCTATGAGATTTAAATCATGTAAGAACGATGGGCAATCCCTTCGAGTGATATCTTTACTTTCCAGTAGCTACTGAACAACAGCAGTCCTGCAATTTCATGGCTTAAAATTTACATTGTTGCTTAAATTTTGCACATCAGTATATATATATATATATATATATATATATATATATATATATATATATATATATATATATGTGTGTGTGTGTGTGTGTGTGTGTGTACCCAACTCTTTTTTTACACGGTAGATACGTTCGTTAGAAAACCGTGCAAAAACTACATGCGACATATGGTAAATTTGGGGATATGTTCCGAAACATAAAAAATCATGTAAGATGAAAACACCCTAAATATTTTCCCCAAAAAACATGCAAAAAAGAAGTAATAAAGTCCTTATTACATATTTATAAAGTAAGAACATTTCATTTTTATTACAAAAAAATTAAATTTAGTGTACAGTGAAAATTCTATCTATAGGAACATACAACATATAAAAATTCAAATTGAAATTAGGAATAAAACTACTGACTAACAACTATTCTTCGCTATTTGATAACATACTTGCACGTTTATTACGAACAAGATCAAAAATGCTATCATCAGTAGATATGTCTAGCACAACTGTCAGCTTTGATTCAAATAAAGATTATCGTTCGTTATTAACTGCCTCTGTTGTTTGTTTCGCTGTTACAAAGTATGCTATTAGCGGCTTTTTCCCCCCTCTCAAGTTGCTTATGTAATTCTTGATATGCTGCTGCGCAAAGCAAAAGATTACGTGGAAATTTTAATGTAAGCTCTATGTCAACGATTATAAAATTCGGATATTTCCCGTAACTCCAGAATACAAAGTAAACAAGCCATGATGTGCAAGTCACTTACAAACGTATGGGCATAACCCGATAGCCATCTGATCACAGTGTCGAAATCAGAATTAAAAAAAAGGAGGGTTGGAATTTGGGCTAGAATAAAAAAAACTCGTGTAAAAAAGCTTATTCCTGCACCGTGTTACTTCAAATTCATTTAAAAAAAGATCTGTATATATATATATATATATATATACAGATGGGTGGGGGGGGGGGGGTGTGTAAAGAGCTTAAAAATAAATAACGAGCAATGGATGCAAAATGCATAAGTAAAATTGCAATTATAAAATACATTTACGGTTAAATAATAATTTTGAAAATAATTATAATTGGAAAAAAAATGTTAATTACTTTATTTTTAGTCGAAATAAAAAAGAAATTAGAATTCTTAAGAACTTCCTTAGTAATGGTCGCAATAGAGACCGCCAATGTTTACGTATTATTAAAAATATTACTTACTACCTAATGCATAAGTAAAAAATCTAAGATTGTAACGTCGCTTGCGTGAGTGTAAAGCATTTTGAGCATTTGAATGAAGATATCATCTCAGTTGATTAAAAATCTTTTATTTTTAGGTTCACAACACCCGTATACATCACAAGAATACTTATAAGAAATAAATATAAGACATTTTACACAAAACACGCATGCACACGCACAACATCTAAAGGAAGGAAGAAGTGTCTCTTTCTCAACTTCACCACAAGGGGGCATTAGCAATCCCGTTAAAGTTACAGTTATGGGAACTGTTACAGTCTTTTCTTCTTGCCCTGACGCCACGTTGGCGAGGAGCCAAGAAGAGACTTTCTTGGCTTGCCTCTTTTACGAAGAGGAGTTAGAGGTTTAGTTGATGGATCTTGATGAGGTCGTGATGTTGAGGTGTGATAGACCCCAATAGGAACATCAGGATCCTCAGGATTGGCCACCTCAAATGTAGTAGTAGATCACTAAATGAAAATAACATAGGGATAATCTCTGTGGGGTATAAACTATGATGTTATATGTCGTGCAGAGCTATTTAAAGGATGTTTGTTAACCCAAAACCTGTCACCTACGCTGAATTTTTAGCTAGACATACAACTCTTATCGGTATATTGCTTAAGATAGTCTTGTTTAGATTCTACACGTTCCTTTATTTGTTTCATCAGGGAGGCAAATCTTTTTAGTTATGGAATAATCTCTGTTACAAAGTTATCATTCTCTTCTAATGTCATGACTGATATCATCAGTTGTCAGAAGTTCTCGGTCGAACTGAAGAAAAGCTGCAGTCTGGTTGGTGGTTTCCCTTTTATGGGTATTTATTGCAAAGTGAATAACTGGAAGCTTCTCGGACCATTTTACGTGATCATCTCCTACTAGGATTGCAAGTCGAGGCTTTAGATATCGATTTTGCCGATCCAATGGATTGGATTGTCTGTGGTAAAGTGGAGTGAGCAGATTGACTTATGTCTAGGAGATAGCACACCTGTTGCATAACTGTACTAATAAATTGTGCTCCGTTGTCGTAGATAACGTGACTGGCCATATCGCTGGAAGAATTCTTCAAGAAGAGTGACAGCACATTCTTTTGCTGTAGCGTTGAGTATCGCAAAAAGATCAACCCACTTTGTTGTGCAATCCTCATAAATTAGAATTCACTTTTTACAGTCAGAAGTTTCCGGTAAGGGACCAAATAAGTCTATAGCAAGAGTATCAAAACGTTGACAATACACTGAAGTCTGAAGCGAACCAGATTATTTCTGATTTGACGGTATGTACCTGTTGCACTCATCCCAATTCTTAACATATTCCTGAATATACTTTTGCATTCCAGTGAAGTAATGTCTCTGAGAAATTCGAGGGTATGTTCCATCAACTCTATAATGTCCAGCAATTGGAGAGCCGTAGTATTCTCGAAAAACCCTGTTCCCCTCATGAGAGGGGATCACTAGCTGGGCTTCTTATTATTTGGAGTCATGGGAATATCGACATAAGAGTCCTTGATTCATTATATAACCACGTCTAGTCCAGTTGGTTTAATTTTAATTTTTCTCGGGATTTTCAAAAGATTCTACAATTTTCTGAATGCCTTCATCTTTTAGTTGTTCCTCTCGTATGTCCACAGTGCTACGACTAGGCATGTCGATAGTCACACACAGAACTCTTTCTTATCTCCACATACGAAACAGGATAACAAGTCTGCTATGACATTTGCTTTCCCTGAGATATATTCCATTTTCAGGTTGAATGATGGGAGTTGTAGGGCCCACCACACTAGTTTACCTGAAGGTGATTTTAAAATCCTAAGCCACTTTAGGGATTGTTGATCGGATGCTACGGTAATTTCTTGTCCCTCAAAGTAACCTCGAAGTTTGTTTAGTGCCCAAACAACGCAAGAGCTTCCCGTTCGCTGATAAAGTAGTTTTTCTCAGCAGCATTCAATAGCCTACTTGCATATTCTGTGCGAGGCTCTTCCTCGCTTTTATCTTGCAAGAGGACAGCACTTGTGGCATGGTTACTAGCATCAGTGAGAAGAATTTAAGGTTTCGAGGCATCACTCTCTTTCAAAATGGGAGGACTGGTTAGAAGTTTCAAAGTTTGAAAAGAATCTTTTGCTTCATCTCCCTAAGACCAAGCTCAACTCTTCCTTGTGAGATTGCTGAGAAGTCTGGCTACCTCTGAAAAATTAGGAATAAATCTTCTGCACCACGAACAGGCTTGTAGGAATGACTGCACTTGCTTTACATTCTTAAGAGGAAGAATTTTCTGATAACAGAGGTTTTTCTAGCGTCCACTTCCACTCCTGAATTTATGATATAGTATCCAAGGTATTTCAATCTATCACAAGAAAAATTACACTTACTTCAATTTGCATGTAATTTAAATAGTACAAGTTTCTAAAATACAGCTTTGAGATCATTGAAATGTTTTTAAAGGTTTCTGACAGGATTTTGATATCGTCGAGGTAATAAAGAATGAGAATGCCACTAAGGCCATTATAGAACTTCTCAATCAGTCTATTAAATGTGGCTTGGCCATTTCGAATCCAAAAGGATTTCGAAGGTTGCGAAAAGTTCCAAATGGATAAACAAATTCTGTTTTGTCTCTGTCAGAAACACAGACATTCACCTGGTGGTAACCAGATTGTAAATCTATAGTTGTCAAAAAAATGTGTATGCTTCGCCTCGTGAAGTATGTCATCCATTCTAGAATATTAATAAAGATATACAAAACTATAAGATAATAATCAGATACAGGATAAGAGATACTGTCGTAGCATTAAGACTTCTATAATCAATGTGAAGACGGATTTTCCCACTGTTTGGGAACGAGCACCACAGGCGCAGCTTACGGGGATTCACACACTTCTATGACGTTCTGTTACAAAAGCTTATTAAGTTCTTTCTTAAGTAACTTTTTCTTTGCTGGTGGTAACCTATATGGAAGCATAGAGACAGGAGGATTGTCTCCAGTGTTGATATAGTGTTCCATGAAGAGAGTGGGCTCTCCCCCTGTTTTAAAGACAGTTTTGTACATCTTTATTAATATTCTCAATTCATTGCTCTGTTCAGGTGTCAGACATTTACCTTCGTCATCGCGCAGTAGGCATGTATTTTCGTCAATGTTGGGTAGGCTCTGGACTTCATGGACAATTACCTCTTTAACAAAATCATACGTTCGATGGGGTGAGTCACTATAGAACCAGTTGCAGTGTTTGAGGTTCATAACAATGCCAGCTTTTTGTAAAAAGTCCATTCCCAAAAGTGTTCGGTTTCCTTAAGCATAAGGCAAAGCTTTTAGTGGTATATGGATGACACATGTCCTTTGAGTTTGATAACTACACTGGTTGTGTAGACTTCTTCCTCGGACTTCTGGCCGTCAGCAAGTGACATAGAGAGTCGAGTCTTCTGAAAGTTGGCTCTTTCTCTCTGTAAAAGGAGGTATAAGGTTTCTCCAGTAATGTTGTGACTAACTCCACTATCGGCGCATGAAGTCCCCCCCATGTGCCATTTACAATCAATTTCAGCACCTTACTTTGATTTGGAGTTGAAGAGTATGAATGCAAACTAATGTTGCTAAAAATTTGTTGAGTTATTCGCTGTTGGTTTGCTATTTGGACAACTGGGTTTCGTAATACCTGGCTTACCGCATCCATAACACGATACCGATGGTCTCTGTGATCTGTCATCAATTTTCAATTTATCACCTCTATGAAAGATGATGTAGAACGGACTTGGCCGATTTTATCAAATCTGCAATCAGGTGAGCTTCTTTTCGGAGAGTAAGGTTTAGAAGGGTATTCTCTTGAATAGGCCGTCTTTTTTACTAAAGTAGAAGTATTTCGAATGCTACAACAGACTACCAATTTGTCTACTAATTCGGAAGGTGACAACCACTCAGACCAGTAGTCTAAGAAATGATCTCTCACTTCGAGAGGTACACGACTTTAAATTTGATCAGATATGATTAAATCTTTTAATTTGCTGAAGTTTACAATTTTCAGTTTGTTTACAGCCATCCTTTGAAATAACTTTTTATTTCAAAATAATATTCTCTCAATTTTTCTCTTTTGAACTTTCTTATGTTGACGGAAGAGTTGTATGAATTTTTTCATAGAGAGCTTGAATCTCCTCAAAAGCATTTCTTTGACATGCGCATAATCCTGTGTTTCTTCTTCCGTTTCTCAGCGATGAGTGAAGTTACGTCACTCGGTAAGCTCCAATTAGATAAGCAACCCATTGGCTATCAGGTACTTTTAAGAATTTCAGCTGACACTCAAATAGTTTAAGCAACATCACCACACCGTCTTCTTTCGAGTTAAATCTGGGAATCAGCTTCTTCAATTCTAATTTTGGCTGCTCAGAGATGTAAGTTTCATTACCTTGTGGAACTACATTGTTTTTGTTTTTTTTACTTCAAGTTGTATTTTCAACTCCTGTAACTCAAAATCCTTTTTTTTTTTTTAGCTTTTCTTCTTTCCTGTTCTGCCTCCAATTCAGCTTTCTTGTTCTGCCTTCTGTTCGGTTTCTTTATTTTTCTCAATTATATTCATGGGCAAATTCTTTATTGAATTTTCTTCATATTTTTCGGAATTAAAGATCAATTGTTTTATATCCAAAATTCGTAAATCTTCTGCCACCACAAGTCCCATTTTCCAAGCCAATCTTCTCAAATCCTTTTTCCTTCCTTTTGCTATTGAGTGCAGTTTGTTAAAAAAAAAAAAAAAAAAGTTCAAAATTTCTTTTTTAAAAAAAAAATTATTTTCTTAACACACTGAAGCTGAAAATCAAAACACAATTAAGTATTCAACACACAAAATAACAAAAGAAAATATGAGTAAAAAAATCAATTAGAGTAATGGTTCCCAAAGGGTCCCGACTGCTCCCAGGAGTCTCCGATATCATTCAGGAGGTCCGTGGAAAATTGAAATTGATTTGGGGGTCCCTGAACAACATCAGTAGCCCGCGCAAGGTTTAATAGAAAATCATAAAATTGTGATCCATTTTTATTATTATGGAAAATCAAATTAATAACAATAAATAAAATAGTAGTGATTTTTGCGTCCTGAGTAAAATATAAATATAGGTGAGGGCTTAAATGTTACTTAAGGACTAAGAATTATGAAATACCTTTTGTGAATGAACATTGATTAAACTTATTTCCACTGACTTCTCACTTCTAGTAATAACAGTGTGTATAACTTAATTTAAAGTTCTTACTAAAATTTAGTAATTGTTCAATTTACTTCAATAAATTTAAACTTTCAATTTCCATCAACACGCTAACAACAATATAAGAACAAAATAATAATGAAACAACTATAAAAAAACTGAGATAATGACTCAAAAACGAAATTAAAAAAATTCCACTGACACATGCCTATGATTTAATAGTTCTAGATGAAGCCAGCTGCTTAAGTTAATAACAAACATGGCACGGTGCGAGACTGACGGCCGAAAACAGGTTTATACAGGAAAACAATAACGCCGCTACATGTACTAACTTGTCTACAATATAATCATAAACTATAAAAGAGTCATACATCTAATCAGCAATTTAGTTCTACATTATAATGATACGAAGTGTATAAACAAATTTTCCCAGTTATAGATAAAAATAAAATTTGTATTGTTAGTAGGAAGCTTTTTTTTTGGTACAGATGCATTTTTGTATTGTTACGCAGAGGGTGTACATTTGTTACGTAAGTGTATTTGAATAAAATTGATCTTTTTTGAAAAAATTACAAATCACATTTTTCAATATAGTAATGAAAAAGTAAAAAGTTATCCCTACATATATTGAAAAAGTAAAAAGTTTAAGAAAAGTAATCACTTAACGTTAGTTCAGGGTTTACTTTTTTTAATTAAAAACTTAAGAAAAGAAATCGTAAGTTTTTCTTTTTTAATACGGATGTTTTTCGAAAGAAATTAATTATTGAGAATTACATTTTATTCAAAAATTACATGACATTTTATCCTTACTTCAAATAATTAATTCAAAGGGCTTTATTGTAGCATTCCATTGAAAAAATTATTAATAATTAACAGTGTTTTGCTGCAAATAAAATATTTGATATACAAATTTTCTTATATCCTTGTTTGCCCCTTTTTAACAGATAAGAGTATGAGTGAGCCAAAGAAAAAATGACGACAATACAGTATTGAATATTTGAAGCATGGCTTTATTTCATCATCAGGAAATAGTACTTTACCTATGAGTCTTCCATGTAATAAAACTATGTTAAATGATTCAATGAAACCTTTCAAGCTTAAGGAATATTTAATAAAAATCCATAGTGACAAAAAAGATAAGGATTTAACGTTTTTTCAAACAATCAAAGAAAAATATTTGAAAACACCGTCACTGCAACAACTCATAGGGACAACATCTAAGCGAGATGACGATGGATTGGGTACTTCTTATAATATTTTTTTATTGATTGCAAAGTCTGGAAAGTCGTATTCTATTGGTGAAGACCAGCTGTAAGTGAGGTAATACGCACCGTGTTGCACAAACTAGCTTTCGACATTATAAAAAGAATTCCATTGAGTAATAATATAGTACAAAGAAGGATTGACTAAATGGCTCAGTGTGTAGAAAATTCTTTATGTGAGTACTTAAAAACATCTGAATTTTCTATACAGCTTGACGAGTCCATTTTACCAAGAAATGAAGCTTTACTTTTAGCTTATGTAAGATTTGTAAAAGAAGAAAATTTTTGCCAAGAGTTATTTGCTAAATGTTTGAAAACCGATACGAAAGGAGAAACGTTATTTTTTTTAATTAAAAAGATTTTTCGATGTTAAAGCCTAATATAAGCCGATGTAACCTTTGACTAATATCATTTCTACTGCTTCTGACGGTGCTCCGGAAATAGTAGGAAGATACAGAGCTTTCTGGCATACATAAAACAATCTGCACTGAATGTATTTTCAGTACATTATGTCATTCATCGACATCACTTAGTCGCAAAAATCTTAGAGAACGTTGGCATGGATCACTAAATTATGTCATGAGAGCAGTTAATAAAATCATAATGGATGCCTTCAATTGAGAGAGTATTTGCTCATTTTTGGAAAATGATGAAGACTATAATCGTTGACTACTTCTTATAGAAATATGTTGGTTTCTTAAAAATGTAGGTTTAAATCAGTTTTATGCGCTCTTTGATTTAGTGTTGGAATTCCTGGAAAGCAAAGACAATGATTTGCGACACAATTTAATTAACTCAAAAAAAAAATGACATAGCCTATATGACTGATTTATTTGACAAATTTAGCGAAACTAATTTGAAACTACAAGGTGACCAATTAAATTTAATCAAAACTAAAAGCTTAATATCTGCGCATTGTTGTAAAGCTTTTTCTGTACAAACAAAACTTGGGAAGAGGTGAATGTCCTACGTTTCCAAATCTTTCGAAATTGCAAAATAGAGATGAAGATTTTCTTCCTTTCTGTCAACACCTAAATGCAGGCTCTTCATGCAGACCTGAACCAAAGATTTGAAGACATTCTTCACTTGGATATTCCCGGCTGAGTATTGAACCCTTTTGCGCGTGGACAAACTCAGATCCCAAATACAGATGAATCCATACTAATACAGGAGCAGTTTTTTGAAATATCCACAAATGAGGACTTGAACAAATGTTTGAACAAGGATACCACAAATTCTGGTTACAAAAATATATCCCAATTTTATATCCTGCTTTATGGGTTAATGTACAGAAGCTGTTAATTTCCTGTCTTCCTATTTGGTAGAACGTGAATTCAGTGCCGTTATGAACCTCATCATAAAAAAAAAAGAAACCGACAAGAAATTAGTACTCTTGGGGATTTGTGGTTGCTACTCACAAACATTTAGCCGGACATTAATACTCTGATAAGGTCTCTTTAGTTTAGTTTTTATTAACGTCGTACTAGAAGCAACACGAGGGCTATTACGGATCTCGTAATTTTGAGCCACGGTCAAGTGACGAGGACGGCACTTGAGCTGGCACCCCCTCTTCTAACATCCACACCACGCCATCAGGAGGACTTTGGGCCCCAACAGCTCATAATGTCTCATCAAGCTCATCCAAGTCATTAATTTCTGCATTTATGTAGCATTTTTCACTTGGGGGTCCTTGGGCAAGTTTTGACTATGAAAACGGTCCATGGGTCAAAAAAGTTTGGGAACTACTGGTTGAGATTATATGAAAGTTTCAAGACGGAGGGACTAATTAAGCATCATCCTCGTCATTTCACCGAGGTTCAAGTCCGCCATCAATAGAATTCGTGTTGCTTTTATTAGCGTTGTTAATTTACAGTTATTCATTTCAGAGGTTTCTTTTATTGGCTCTTTAAAGAGCGTATCCGTGTTCACGTATTCCAATAAGCTCTATTTAAGGAAAAGGTAATGAAAGTGTCATTTGCGAGGGGAGAGTGTTAAGTAAATGAAAATCTTATTGAAGGCCTTTCAGTAATGGTTACTGTGACCATTGCTTAGGCAATAATCACATGATCGAATACTATATTATGGAAAATTCAACAAATAGAGTCATTTTTGGAGAAAATTATGTATAATCTGAGGAAGTTTCACACTATTGAAATGGCAAAACTGAATGAATGGCTCTTACAAACAACCTGTTCTGAAATGTGATTTTAAAGGCAACATAAATGCCCCCCCTCCTGTGATTTGTATGCGCAAAACTAGAAATTTATGATAAAATTCATTATAAAATGCAGTACAGTATAGTCAAGAAGATTGTGATATTCTAGAAATAGAAATCAAATTTAAAATAAAAATGAAAAACCTCAGGCAATGTTTAAACAGGATGCATAATGTAAATGAACGTTATATATGCACAATGTACATGAAACATAAACATCGAAAATTCATAAATCTTTGAAACTTTTAGAAATATATAATGTGTATTTAAAACAATTCATAACGATGAAACTACTTAAAAATAAGCTCACTTACTTTATTTAACTATTTTAGCTTCAAACTATTATTTGGTTCTAATATAGTCGAGCTTTTTCTCAAGGATAAAGAGCCATTTTACATAAATATTATCATTCCTTTATTGTCATAATTCATACAGTCATATTGTAATCCAATCACTAACTTGATCTGTATTATGATATCATAAAGGGTTTTTTTTTTAAAAAAAAAATTCTTTTCTATGAAGAGTTTTCTAATTCATACAACTCTGATTAATTTTCTATTGCTTAAAATTAAAAATTAAACAGAAAAATATACCTTGATATTTACTCAATAATACATCAATCTATCTTTGAAGTATCACTTGACTTATTCCAACCAATTCTATTTTCATTTTTTGATTATGTTATCATAAATATATTTTTACTTGTATACAACATTTTAGAATTGCATTGACGAAACAATAAGCCAAAACAATCGAGGTCTTAGCGTAGAAGTAAAAGTTCATAACCTCTAACCTCCATTTCCTAAACATTCGAAGAAGCTCGGCCTTTTTGTAATACCTATCTTTACCAATGAAAGAAGATGAATTTAAGAAATCACAACATCGTTTCCTCCAAACAGGTCGATGACCCAGTAAGAGGATGACACGGATTCGAGATCCTTCATTTCCTTGCACGGATCGCCTTTCCCTTTCTACAAATTTACCTTCCCTTTCATTTAAGATTGCCTCGAAGGAATTAGACAATACTCTTTAGTCGAGTGGTCATCCTTAGTGTTCTACAATTTCTTGTGATCTTCTAAACATGAAGGTAAGTTGTAATATTACAATATCGAAATTTTAGCTCAACGAAATGGTGTTGCGATATTAAATGTAGTTTTATCGTGTAACACATTAATAAACAAATATTCTTAAGTCGCAACATTTTAAAAATAAATTATGTTATGTAATGTAGATTTTTTTCGTGGTCCCAAACTACATGCGATAAGTTGTATAACTGCTAAATAGTGTTAGTTATGCTCTGAATTCACAATCTGGCTGGTTTAGTGAAATGGGTCGTTTGGACTTCTCTTCGAAAATAAACTTTGCGAATTGTGGTATTCATGTTTATCTGTAAATCAAGCCTTCATTTACAGAATGATGCACTCAAAACACATTTGTCGTTGTATAAGGTAAAAAAAAGTTTTCTAAGCATTTTTTTTTACCAAGCTTCACTCCCTAGTGATATATATTTGTTATTTTATGCAACAAAAGGCTTTTTTAACTTTTAAAATTATTAGGAGACGAAAAAAATTCATTCTTTTTTATAATTAGAATAAATTATGCATGGTTTAGTTTCATGATTTCATAGAGAAGTTTATAGAAGGAAATTTAAAAGAAAAATTTTCGGAAGTACGAAAAGTAAAATGTTCTATGATACCGAAATATTAAGTATAGACATAAATGTTGTTTAAGATCCTTTTCCAGGACAATATAAAATTTATAAAAGAAAATTATAGCGATACTTTTTGTCGTTATTGACTCTCTAGGTTATTTTTAAAACCCTTCTATTAAATTTTGTTCATAAACTATAATGTATAACAGAACTAAATTACAACATGGCTTATTGTTGCCGATCCATAAAATAAAATAACAACATTAAGAAAATATAAAAATCATGACATAAAATTATTGTTAGTATTTTTGAAAATTAATACATATTCCAATTAAAAAAAATCAAGGTTCAAATTTTGTTGAATCTCTATAAAGTCAAATGCAGGGAAAAGGAATAAGAGATGTGTATTGTAAAAAATTATCCTTCTGATTGCTTAAAAATATCACCAAGCATTTGTTTCATAACACTTCAGAATTATGAAAGAAATTTTTTAATTAAAAAAATTATTTATAATGAGAACAATATATTATTCATAATAGAATTGTTGTTTATGCGTGTTATTTGCAAAGATTTGTCATTAAATATAATATCTTACGCTACTAATAAATCATCATGATTAATTACATGATTTAAAAATAAACAAATGTTCTGAAAAGTATTTCATGCAAGAATAAGCCTTGTTATAAACAGAATACTCACTCAAATTTTGATATTTTACTCTACTTTCAGATTTCATCCGGGTTTATAAATAGCACAATCTAGATAAGTTTTGTTTTGCTAATTATTCTCTGCCGAAAAAAGATTTTTTTTCAATTGTGAAAACTCACTTTAAATCTATACATTAAAACTTTTTCCTATGCAAAATAAACATAATTTTGGTAATTGAGCCTACTGATGAAATTACATTACTCATAGAAATATACAACAATTCATGTAAGCCAAATGAACTAGTATTTGATTGATATAGTCACATTACAGAAATAGTAGTTTAACAAGTTAAATGTATTCCTAGAGCAATTGAAATAATTGCATCATCATACTTATATATGTCCCGAATAAAAGTAAAATTTATAGTGATTTATTTAATATATGCGTATTTTACTCAACAATAAATATCACGTATCAATAATTATTCTGCCACATTTCAAAAATATTCTAATAAATGAATGCGCGTATTGCCGGGGGCAATTTTACGTTTACCGTGACAGATTAACTGAAAAAACACCTGTGTATATATATATATATATATATATATATATATATATATATGTGTGTGTGTGTGTGTGTGTGTGAGAGAGAGAGAGAGAGAGAGAGAGAGTATGTATGCATATACTGTTTAATTAATTTTTTAAATAGTTCTGAAAATATATAAAATAAAATTTTTAAAATTTACAATACAATACCAAATTTATTTTGGTAACTAGGGTTGTTAAATTGTTGGATAAGAATTTATTAGCCAAATTAATTGCGTTTTAACGTACTCCTATTACTAAAAGATGTGCAGGCATTTTTTTTGTTTTGTTTTTATTTCTCAGGTCATGTAGATGAAAAATCTCTGAATAATAAACAGCGAAAATTGATCTTATGAAACAGTATAAATTAAATCAAATAATTTAGAATTATTAAGTTACTACAAATCATTGCGTGAAATAACATAACAATCTATACCATGAAAATAAGTTAAATCATATTTTTTAAAATCCAATTAGTCCATTAGTCTCACGACATGCACTAATAATTGCACGCATTCTATTAAAAATTATCTAACAAACTCCTTTTCCTTTTCATTAACATTAATTACAAGAAATTCATCAATTTTAGTCAGTGAATACATGATGTTCCCTCCACAAACGTCTAAAATATGTAATTCACTTTCAAATTTCATACGCATACCTTAATATATATATATATATATATATATATATATATATATATATATATATATATATATATATATACTGGCATAAACCTTCCTTAATCTTATTTGATTTTATAAAAAAGATTAAGTGAGAGGAAATGATTTCTGTTTAATATATGATATAAAATCACTTTTGCTGCCCTAATTAGCTCCAAAAACTGATAAAATATGAATAATATCGTCAGATTTGATGGAACAAAGAAGAAATACTGACCGAAGGTAGTTTTTTTTAATAATACAAATTTATAGATGATGCGAAAATCGAAAATGGCTTCCGGAATTTTTCAAAAAATTTCTAGTAAATTTCACACTAGATGAATTATTAAGGTTTTTTTTTTACAATATATATAGTCTGTTGATGTTTGATATAATCCAATCGTGATTTCTTCAAACAGTTATTTAGTCACTTATAATATTGTGAAATATTTGACGAAAGCATCCATCTGGAAGCACTGTTATTATTTGTTTTATTGTACATATTTCAAATGAGAAATATACTGTGGGACTTGTGCGTCTTTTTGTAAACTTATTTTTACGACTTTTTCGTGAAAATTTCCATTCCAAAAAAATTTAGAGATCCGAAAAAGACATTTCGCGTTTCGATTGTTGTAAAAAAGTTGAGTTTTAATGCTCCGCTGCAGAATCTTAAATTTAACAGCAATATCTAACGAACTATTTGAGTTATTTTATAGATTCGAATCCTCGGTGTTTTTGAAATTTATTTATTAATTTACTTATGTTTTCTTCCTGTGTTATAAGAAAAAATTAAAATTACAATAATAATGATACATTTTTCAGTATTACCACGAACATAATATTTAACAGCTACAGTTAGTGTTTTATTACATTACATAAAAGGTAAGTTAATGTATTCTTTATTTCTTGCGATCCAAAGAAATGCAAAATGTCTTGGATAAATACAAAAAAGATTTCTTAATTTTCCAAATAATGAGACAATTTTTAATTTTTAGTTAAATATTATCAATAATTCAATAATTTTTTTTAATATTTAATTAATTTTATTTTTTTTAAACATTTCGAATAATTTTAAAAAGGGAAACTAGACTTGAAAGAGAATAAATATATAGGATTCGCGCACACGGGGTCGGTCCAAAGTTTTAAATGCATATGTTTGAAAAATATTTAAATATATTTTTGATCAAAAGAATTTAATTCTTTGTCATCCTTTCTTCATGACCTTTCAAATAATATAAGCAAAAATAACCAAATCCTATGCTACTTAGTCCTTAAATTACGCATTTAGATAATATTTATTTCTTTACGAATATAATCTTATACTATTCAGATTTTACAGATAAGAGTTCAAAATATTTTTTTTCTCCAATAAAACCGTTAAAATATTTTAAATTTTACTGCAAATATAATTTTTTCAAAATTTCATTCATAAAGTATTTTAGCAAGAATATTATTTGAGTATTTTAATAAGTTAAATACTTGAAGTATTTAAATCAAAAACTGTAATAAAAAAATTAGGATATTTCACTTGTCAATCACAAAACAATATTATCACTCTCATAAAAATATTCATACATAGAAACATTCCAAACATAGTTTCACTGTTTGGGAAAAAGAGAAACAAAAAATTAACATAGATACAAAAAGAAAGAATTTAAAGCATATAAATCTGACAGATGTATGTTAATAGTCCTATCTTATCAATTTATAACATTATGTAAATTTGAATGTTTACAAAAAGAAAACATTCAAACAGAAAATATCAAAATATTTTGGATTCCGGAATGCAATGATTTTAAAATTCATTTAAAGTCAGTTTTCAGAAACTGCACAAAATGAGAATCACTACATTTAGTATTATTTAATTTAGGATATTCTACAATGCATCGTAACAAATCATTAAGAGCATTGATAGCATTTAAATAGCATAATAGCAGAAGATTAGGATGTTCAAAATAAGAGTACAATTGTATTATTTGAGATGTTACGTCCTCCAGTAGAGTGAAATATATAATAAGCGATATATATATATATATCCATTTTGGCAGAGAATGTGTGAAAGACAAACGGTTACAATATCTAATAAAAGGTAAGCAAATGGTTTCTGTTAAGCAAATCAAGCTGTTATTCCATCCAACAGTGAATCAAGCGCTTTGCGCGAAGAGAATAAGTGAATTTCTGCAATTCTACTTTGAATTTTAGTTGCAAGGATACAAAATGGCTTGCAATGACTCCAAAATATCATTTGGTAGAATCTGAAGCATAGCAAATTATCCACAGCTTAGAAACGGGGCAGACTAACATGGAAGTAGCGAGATGTGTGAATATTTCAGGCCAAACAATCTCTGTGCTATGGAAACAATTTCAGAACTCTAAAATTGTTGTAAGGTGGCCTAGGCAAGGTAGTAAACGCAAAACAAATACTTCTCAAGATCGATATATGGCAATAACTATCTGTCGTAAAACGAAGTAGACAGTTACGACAGTTGCGTTTAAAGCTTGCAGCAGCCACTAGAACCGTTGTATCGTGGCTAACTATATACAGAAAGCTTAATGGAAAGGCCTCTATACCAAAACGCTAAAAGTTTGGGTTTCGTTGTCTTTACAACAAAAGATGGGTATTTTTAATTGGTGCAAAAAGAATCAGAACTGGAGTTAGAACCAATAGACTCATATTCTCTTTACTGATGAGTCAAGGTTCAACTTAACATCTGATTCTAAAGGTATTTACATCTACGAGTTAGGAACGCGAAATCTTCTTTTTGGAACGTTATAGATTGCTTTGTTTCGATAGGGCAGGTGTAGTGGTATGGGAGAGACAATGATCGATGGACGTGTGCCCCTATATGTGTTCAACAGAGGATATGTAACCGACTAGAAATCGTGATGACATCTTTGAATAATATGTTAGAATTTTCAAAGGTGCATCCGGATTAAAGTTTTTAATCATGGATGTCAATGTTCAAGTGCATCCAGCAACCGGGATTGACGAATACCGTAGCCCCATGCCAGGGCACCTTGTAAAATTAGTTGTATGGAGATATCCTTCTCGTAGATATATAAGGGCCCTGAAACCTCATTACTAGAAGTGTGAAACTAAACCCTGAAACTGTGGTTAGTAACAATAATGACACCTTTAAATCACAATGTGACATGTATGTACAAGTTAAGAATGATCATATACACATTAAATTTACGAGCTTTAAGTTTTCCTTCTTCGGAATACTCCTTATCATACTTTATTGCCATTTTTATTCTTTCGTACTTCAGTTTTACTTCATAAGCGCCATTTTTTGTTTTTTTTCTTTCTGTTTATGTGGTATAATGTAATGTATCCTACTACACAAATTTATAAAATTATAGTTCGTAATTTTTGAGAAGTCTGGGATATTGTATAAGTAAAGATAACTTTGGTCATGAGTATGTATAAAGTACCAATGAAACTTTATATAAATAAATCGAAATTACTTAAATTTTGCTAAGATCGTAGATACCTATTATACAAAACAAAGTCAAAAATATAAATAAAGTAATTTAAAACGCTGCATCTGATTTAGGACAGACATTTTCGATTAAACACATGTTTCATATGAATAAAAATAATCCAACTCAGGAAATTACTTTATAAAAAGGAGTTAACACCAAAATCAATTGAATAAAGATACATACAAATCTTAAAATACATTCAAAAAAGAAAAATACTTTCTAAAGAAATATAATTTTAACTTCACTTTTTACAAAAAAAAAAAAAAAAAATTTTATTTTTTAAATAATTAAAAAAAAAAAAAATAATTTTTAAATAAATATAATTTTAACTTCACTTTTTAAAAAAAAAAAAAAAAAAATCTTTTATATTGTAAATATTCACAATATATATATGACGTATTTCAGATGTTGTATTAAATTTTATTTTAACTTACTACTCAAAATTTTGTTATTGTTATTTATTTTTTTAATAATTTTAACTTACTGATTTATTAATAAATATCTAACCTAAAAAAACCAAATTCAAATATTAACTCTTAATTTTTTTTTCTTTATGTTTCATAATTCCATATAATTTGATAAATATTAATGCTTAATTTAGAAATAAATATCATTAAACTTATTTTACATTTCAATAACGTTGTTTTTGACATTTAAAAAGCTTATCTAAACGACTTTTTTAAACAGTGTCTTTTGTTTATTATGATAATATTCTAGATCAGTAGTTAACAAACTTTTTCAATTCACGGCACTCTTTTAAAATTAATATTTTTCCATGGTGTCGTACCCTTTGTAAAAACATGAATAATCATAAGCAAGAGATAAAACTATGATATTCGGCGGCGCCTCTGTGAAACGCCGAAGCACTTCAATACGCCGTGACACCCACTTTGAGAACACTATCCAAGGTTATATTTTAACTAAATAATTATCATAACCATAACTATGTTTGGATCATTTATTTTATAAATATATGCAGACATTGCTTTAACTTTTTTCAATCGCTTGTCTGCATATCGTTTTGTGATTTATTTATTTTTTTTAATTACCAGGTAAAACTTTTCCAAGCGTACAGTAAATTTCCGTTTTTAAACACGGGAAGTCAACCATAGTTAGAGGATAAATATGAAAAAAAAAATAAGGTTTTGTTTTTTCCGTGTGGGTTATTTCCTGTTCATTGTTTTTATCATAAGGATAAATTTACGTTATAAGTTTTTTAGCTTAAAAAATGAAAGGAAATAAAATAATTTAATAATTTAATGATTTAAAAAAGGGCAAAAATAAAAATAACCATTTTATAAAGTAGACTTTGGTATATATATATATATATATATATATATATATATATATATATATATATATATATATATAAGACATCTGCACATCATTTTTTTTCTTTTTTTTTTTTTTTTTTTTTTTGTTTTTGTATTTAATGAGATTATTCATTTTAAAACGATAAAAACACTATTTTTTTTTAAAAAAATTCATTTTTGATATATTTCAAAATTATTTTTATTTTCAAGGTTTTTCTCATTTTTAAATCTATTTACCATTGACAATGGGCTAAGCAAAACACAAATATTGTAAGAATATTATGTATTAGAATAAATAAGAAGTTTAAAACCAATATGTCTCATAAAAAATTATATAGAATTTCGATATAACTATAAAAATATGAATTTTTCTCATTAATTTCTGTACAATTTGATATGAAAAAACATAAAGCAATATTTTTTTTTGAATTATAAAGCTAACGTAGTAATATCTTGAAGTAAAAAAAGAAAGAAAACTGTGCTACGATAATGTCAAAGTAAAATGAAGGCAAATTATTATACTTCAGAAAAACTAGCATACGTAATTGTTAAATGTGAAAAAAATTTGAGAATATTGAAATTCTATTGCTGTTCAAAGACTATTAGGAAAATCTTCAGCTAGGAAAAACTCTGTCACTAAGCACAAGACCTTTTTGTAATGTGTATTCACATACATATTATAAAAATATCTTGTACTTTGTGATTGAGTTTTTCTTATCTAAAGCTTTCTTCCTAATAGCATAGAAACTATCCAGAAATTTATTACCAACCATTGAGTGAAGATAAGTTCTCGAATATTTATAGAATGTCAAAAAAAATTGAAGTTACAAGAGAGAGAGAGAAATATGATTAACATTTCATTTAATGTAATAATTCTTTAAAATTAATATTCAGTTGATTTTTTTTTTCTTTTTGACAGGCTTTATGCATTCTTCTGATCTTGAGTGTCACCTTGATTCATCCAATAGCCTCCAATGTTTTTTACCACGACATAATGTCCGAAGATGACGTCACTTACGGCTTGCCCAGTGTCCGTGTGAAAAGAGAATCTTTAGGCTCTGAAGGTAGACTCGGGGGACCCCTCTACACGCATATCAAGACGAATTCAGGAGGCACTTTTAAATGGGGTGCGAAACACATGGTGGGAAAGATGTTCGCTGGAGACAAGACATTCGATGAGGAACATGGGTTTTAAACAAACATAAACATCTTGTCATTTTTCATTCAAATGTAGCAAATTCATTCTGAGGTAGTAATTTTAATTGCTTCAGCTTATTGTGACTCTATGTGTATGTATGTGTGCTATTATTGAATGTATATTTGTTTTCGATCTATCAATGCTTGATATGCATACGCTTATTTTTATCATATTTTGAATAATACTTCATAAAAGTCTTTTTATATTTTTTTCATATGTCTGTTATCAAAAGTGTTTTGTAAAATTCTAAGCAGACCTCTGTGTGTTTGCTGTCAAATGATGATCCAGGTTAATTTACTCTACATTTTCTCATCATTCACATACTATTCTTTATTTTTATCAAAGTGCAAAATAATATTTAAATCACTGCTGCTTTATAAAAAATTTGGTAATATTTCATAGTTCTATTATTATTCGTTTAATTTTATCAAAGGATGTGTGAGTAAATGAGTAATTTAGATATACATTTTTAATCAAAACTCCCATTGTATTTTATGTTATTATGGAGATTTTATTAATAAAGATATATTTTACAATATGACCAATCCTTCATTGACCTACTTCAATATTAAAATATTTGGTGCTTCAAAATTTTAGCTGATCGGGCATTAATAGTTAGAAAATAATTACTATTGTTTTATTTAACTCTCTAACTATAAGGTTACCATCTTAATTAATCATACATGTATCATACATTCGAACATGGAGGAAGGATAGTTTTGAAGAAGAATCATAACATCTGTTAGAATCTACAGTGGTTAAAGTATGTACATATATTATGTTAGACGATATTTAATATATTTCATCTCAGGATACAAAAGCAAACAATGTATGCTTAGCTCGTTAACTTCTAATTTTGAAGTAGATTCCCTGTTAACTTCTCCCATCAAACCTTATTGTTCCAACCATACATTTCCTATACATCAATGAAAAAAATCGTTAGAAATCATATGAAGTGCCCGCAAGAACAGGACATATCTACGTTTAGGATGTATACAGTGTTATGATTTGACTCAATTACTGAAGGACCATTTAAACAAAATTTTATGATTACAGAGAATATCTTTTAAAAGATGAATGGGAAAATGACCATAGAAACATAAACCTTTTAATGCATATATTTATCACATTAATGTATTTTTGAACAAAAGAATTTTAAACCCACGAGAATTCTACAGCGTTTAAATTTGAGTCGATTGTTACTATTTTATGCTTTTATTTTTCATTCATTCTTTTATTCAATAAATGAATGAAAAATAAAAACATAAAAAAACATAACTCGAAAGAAAGAACGAATTTTAACTACTTGTACTAAGCAATAATTTTCGTTCAAAAATACACACTCATTGATCCAATGATTCAACATTTTAAGGTTGTTTTCGCATGTTAGTAATTTGTGTGTGATGCGTGTGTGGTTATGCATAAACAAAGATTTTTTTTTCTTAAATGTACCAATTGCTTGTAAGGGTTTATTTTAGAGTTAATATTTCGTTTATAATGATTCTTTATTTCAAGATAATAATAAAAAATACTAATAATAAAAATAAAACCAATCAATTAACATTTTCAAAAAATTATGTGATCATGATTAGCAATGAAATAATAATGATAAAACACAAAAATGCGATAGAAAAAAAAAACTATATATAACTTTAGTTTTTATTATATGTGGTTTCAAAAATATTATTTTAGTTTTTTAATAAAACTAAATACATAAACATAAAATTTAAGAATTGTGAATTAATTTAATTTTCACCATAAACCCTAAATAATGTTCCTCACCAATTAGATTCGCTTAAAATGTCGATACTTAACAATCTTAAATTGTAATATATATATATATATATATATATATACACACACACACACATATATATATATATATATATATATATATATATATATATATATATTTATAACATATATAAAGTGTGCTGCAAAAGTTAGCACAGAAGGGATCCAACTTACATATTGTCCTTGATCATGGTTCAAAACAATGAAACTCTTCTCCAATAACGAAATGTTAATTATGGACTAAGTCCGAGTTTATCAGTTGTTTACTTATCCTAAGACATGTGAAAAGCACTTTACACAAAGCATGACTACGAAAAGGTGTTTCAGAGAAAATCAAAACTTAATACTTTTCAGTGCACTTGTAATATGAAATTAAAGTGAAAGTTTCCAACATTTATATAAATTTTGCTGAGTTGATCATTTATGATATCATACAGGTTCAAATTGTCTTGACCTAGTGTTAAAAATTATATTCTAAATTGGAAGAGAAAATATCACACGATATTCATATAAATCGTATTTCCATTTTTTACATAGCTTCTTTTAAATTCTATCTTGCTCTTCCTTCATCTAAGCCTTGTGGGCTGTAATGTGATGTTGTTTGAATTGAAAATATCTCCTATGGAATGAAACGTAAATTATGTAGAATAAAATAGACATACTGAATTTTAATGAATTGGATTGAGCATATGCATTTACAAGCAGCGAAAAATTTAATATGCGGATGGTGATAGAGAGAGTGATCGGAAGTTATCACCGAAGATAGCAAACGAGAACGCATGCTTAGTAAAAAGGATCTACAAAGGGTCAGTGAGTCTGACCATGATTTAAAGTTTCATTAAGGACTCGAATACGATTGGTTCTTATCAATTAAGCGCTTAACTATATGGATCTTTAGATTCAGACGTGAATAGGATTTAATCCATAAACTTGATAATATGTTGTGTGTTGATTACTTTGAGATCGTAATAAACTAAAAATTAGTTGCTGCCTGGTTTGAATTCATTGATGACTGTGTTAATTAGTGACTCCTTAAATATTGATTAATAGCGGAAGAAGAAGGAAGTACTACACCAGAGCGTTGCAAAATAATGTACATTATATAAATGCTCAGTTTCTTATTTTAATATTTTAATCAAAACCCCATTTAGTAATACATAAGGAAACAAAGTATAGAACATGTTTTGTACTAAAAGTGGATTAATTCAAACAAAATATATTATACAGTACAATATGTTGTTTTCGATGTGACAGTAATTTTGAAATATTTTTTCCCTTAAAGAGTATTAGAGACTTATGAAGAAAATTTTAAATAAGATAAGATTTTTAATGATATAAAAGCCCCTCATCTATCTGTGAATTATGCATTATTTGGATGAATTAGTTCGTTGATCTGCTTCTTGATGCTAAAACGGTTTGTCAATCAGGCCACACATAACAAAATGATTCATTAGTGGAAGTACATCATTTAGACTAAGAGAGAAAAAGGACTCCATGTTCATTAATTCTAGTAAAACATATTAGTTGACAAGACAATAAATAACGATACTCATTTGGGTCAAATATTAGTTTAGTAATTAATTTTTTTGAAAATGAACATGAAATTAAGATTCACATACCTGAAGGAGATAGAATGGACGGTGTACCAGGTGATGGACCACGCAGTATGGTTTTTATGTTCCACACGCACATTTACTTGAGTTATCTTGTGCGAGAGCGTTTCTGTTGAGTGTCTGAGGCCAAACTTGGCAAATACTCTTTTTTGAAGGAGGTAATGGAATCGCCAAAAATAGAGAGAAGAATCCCACAAGGGCGTTCCAAGCGCCCCTTTTCCAATTTCTTTTTTTCTTTTCTTTTTTTTTTTGCCAATGACCCACTACGGGTCTATCATTCGTAATTACAAAGAAAGAAAATGATGCATTCCCAGGGACTGTGCAAAATTACCAATAGCTGCGTGATAACGGGCGTATCAACAAGAATACTAAATATGTGACACTGGCAAAATAACAAACGCGAACACATGCTCCAAGGAAATGTTAAGTGGAAAGTGAAACGTATTTCAACTAAAGCCTATTCACATAAATTTATTCTTTGTTTATAAATGATTTAATTAAGAAGTTACAGTTGCGATTGATAAAATGCAGAAGAATCAATTCAGAATCTAATAATTGCCGAAATTTCGTTATTTTTTTTAATGGAATGGCTTACAGAGTAAGAATAATATTTCAACCATATTTATAAAAATGAATTCCGGCCATAATTTTAAATAATGACTGCAAGAAATAAAAAAAACTAAGTAAATAAATAAGTTGAATCACGCATCCAATGAAAAATTTTTCTTTGCAAAGCAATTTCAAATTTATTTAATTTATCAAATCAAGATTCATATTGTATAGAAATAAATTGTTTTAATTAAAAAAAAACCGCACAATTTTATGCTAGTACTTGCATAATTGATCTATAGAAATCATATGATTCGATTATAACCTGAAAAAGAAATCTCAGGGGTATTTTGATTTTAAAAGATTTGCGACAGAATTAAAATAAATATAAAAATTTATACACAAATACGTCCTTGTATATGAATGAAATTCAAATAAAATTACACATGCATAAAAAAAAACATACATCAAGTTATAATATGAATACCTGTGTCAAACTACAGATATTTATTATATGAGGAAAAAAAATTTCTATTGTGTAATAGTTATGGTTTTGTTGGATTTAATTCAAAGTACCCTTTTAATTTATATGGGAAGAAAATAAACTGAATTATTATTTTATTTACTAATAAGAGAATTTTATATTTTAAATAGTAAAATATATTTGAAAAGGAAACATTAAAAAAACCCTTTTCTTTGTTACGAAGCCAAATTTAAAAATTAGATTGAAATTTTAGGTATTTACAAGCAATAAATACTGAATATTGTTGAATAACATGAAAGAAACACGTCTAAAATTGAATAAAACTTTTACAAATTAGAGCCATTTGTTTCACATTTTTGGTAAATCAAAATTTTCCATAGGTTATTCCAATATCTTTATCGTATACATGGGAGTATACTCCATTACATTATCATAATATTGTAGTAAAAATAAACATTTGTCATAACACACTGTTTCTTGAGAAAAATTAAAAATATAAATTTTTAAATATGAACTCTGTATTATTTTTATTAAAGAAAATTTCTTTTTAAAGACAGAAGAACAAATGCAACGAGATGATGAGATTAATTATGTATGTTAGTGAATGATTATTGTTTTCGGTAAATTAAAATAAAAGAGGAAATTATCCTCAGTATGTGGCGCCATCTGTTTTCATCACAATGTAATAATTGTAGATCAAATTTAAATTATATTTTTGGATTTTGTCTTAATAACATCGATGGAATTGTAAAATGATAAATTAAAACATTTTTTATACCAATTCATTTTTTAAGAATTTTAACAGACTGTTGATAAATGTTAAGCAATGAATATCTTCATCAAAAATTATAAAATGAAATTTTTTTTTTAAAAAGAAAATCCTTTTAAATCAGGCAGTCACATCATAAAATATATGTTCTGCAATTCTTATATGTACTTAAAGAACTAAGACAATTTTCTTATTGATTATTAATAAAGAAAATATTCTCCCGGTTATGATTTTCATAATAAAACTAATCATTGTGAATCGAAACTTAAATTTGTTCTTGGGCAACATAGATCGTTGAGCTGTTTCAATTAAAATTGCACTTAATGTATCATTAATGGCAACATATTCCATAATTTTAGAATGCTACCATATAACAAGAATGACACCTATACTATAACCAGTACGAAGACTTCGAACTTTAATTCAGCTTCTTATGGGTCACTCTTCATTATCACATTAAATTTTTTTAAAAATTGTAATTCGATTATCGTCACCCACAAAACTAGTAACACTACTTTCAGAAGACTACAGCCTTTGACAGATTAATTATAAAGCAAATCGAAGGGGAAAAAGGGTCTATTGACTATGACTATAGTAATTTTGGACTAATGTCAAGTTATTTGGATGATACCTGATTTGGCATCTCACTCTCGAAACTTTCCCATAAAGCCGCTTAAAGATATTGAGCCTGGAAATATTTAATTTGTATCGACTCTTTAGGAAGATTGAGATTCGATTCCAACACCTTTCATTTAGAAATTAATTTATCAATTTAAGTTTTTGATAACGTAAAAGTTTGTTCAAAATTCAAACGCTTAAAAAAAAATAATAAACGCTATTTTTCAAAGCCGTTTTCCCACTTGTTTGAATCAAAACGTTAGAAAAAAAGCATTTTCTTTACCATACGCTATGATACCTCATGTAGTATAATTTATATGCTTTAAACCCTTGTTGGATGAGCTCAGTCTCCTTGGAAGAATCAAACGATATATATATATATATATATATATATATATATATATATATATATACTTACGTTGAAAGTGTGGTTATATTATATTTTAAATCAATACATTTCATTTTTCATTATTATTTTAGAACACTTTTCATCAAAGAGGTTGTATAATCACATTTTACACAAGCACATACACACGTACAGAAATCAAATTGATTCATAAACAAATAAATAATTAATGCATCTAATAATTTGCCAATGCATTTCATTCCATCACCTCTTATTATATTTATTACTTTAACCATTTGTAATAACCTTAAAATTATAATAACTTCAAATTATTCCAATATGTGGCAGATCATATGCATCTTAATTTTCTTGTAATATCCGAAAACAAATTTTCAGAAGCAGATACAATTTTTAAAAAAAAAGATAGAAAGAAAACACAAAAATTATATTGATTCCATAATTTTAATGAGGATTATACCAATGTGAAGGCTAAGTCATGAGATTCATGATAGCCAGATCAAAAGACTTGATTTCATGAGGGGTAATGGAGTTACAACAAATTAAACAAGTCAAAATTTTTAATCGTTTTGGGAAAGCAATAGAATGGAAGTTAGCTCAGGAATTGTTCTCATCATTTGATCATGGTTCAGAATTCTGTAGGTGGTCACTTATAGTCTTTACGTTGCTCTAGGATGACTTCCGTTTAAAAAGAAAAGTAAATACATTCAATTTCGCAAACAGGTTTGTTTATATTTAAATTTCCATTTTATAATCAAACTTATATTATTTATACTTATTCTTAAAGAACTTAAAGTAAAAAATATAGTTATAATTTTTCAAGTAAACTAAAATCATGATGGATTTTGATATTAAGGGCAAAATTTTTTTTATTCAATCGCGAAATACGAATTTAGACCTTCAAAATTGCGTGTAAAGTGTAATTGAAACAATCCTTAAAAGGTTTATTTTCTCTTTTGTCATTTATTTTAAAAAATGAATAATTTTTAAAATTTATTTTAATTTAATTCTTTGATAGTGCATCAAAATTTTTGACATCTATATTGAAGAAACAAATTAAATAAAAATATTACTAATAATTAAGAAAGGAGAAACAGATGACAATTAAATTGAAAACAAAACTCATTAGATGTTTATTGAACTCAAAAGAAGCTTACACATTTTTTAATCACTGGACGCAGCGTGATTATATTTATTTAAATACAATAAAATGAGGACTTCATAGTATTTCTGAATTTCTTAAATTTATTAAAAATTAATGAATTACGAAAATATTTATTACCCTATCATGGAATTATAAATTTTATCAAAGCTTGCCCCAGCTTTAAAATTAATGGTTTTAAAAATAAATACTTTCTTTTAATGTTAGATATTGATTAATTTTTTTTTTTTTTAATTTCCATTGCATTAAACTGAATGAAGTGAAAATATTATTTCAGAAATTTATGATGCCTCTCGTAAATAAGTTTTGAATTTTTAACATTAAACAATTATACTTTAAAATTCCTTCTTGAAGTCATTGTATTCCCTTAACTATATTTATCTTCAAATTTATTTTTCCTGTCACGTTTTTTAAAGCTGTCTGCCATCCACAATACCGTTCTCTTTCTTTGACATTTGAAGACAGCATTTTTAAACCTATTTTTCCAATGTAAATTAACCTTTAGTTATAATTCTTATTTATGATCATCCCAGTTATTTTACTCGGAGGCAATACCATACATGGTTTTAAAAGTATATTTGAATGTATTTAAATTCCATATGTTTGTGTTTAATTAAGCGTGAATTAAGAGTAAATGCACACATCAAATATACTTTCAATTTTATGCATAAAAAAGCAATAAGCAAAAAAAGCAAAAACTTTAACTAACTCTGGGTTTGATTTAATTAAAGTAACATTTAAATAAAAATTTCAATTGCAAAAAAAGTCGGGTAAAAATAAAATTTCAGTTTCAGTACTATTAATCATACTTATTGTGTTAGAACAACATATTGAAATTAACTAATTAAAACCAACTTTTTACTCAGCTAAATTTCTCATAAGTCACTTAGCTAAAATTTTGTTAAAATAATTTTTGTTGATAATAATAATATTTCTCGGCTAATTATCACTATATTCAATTTATTTTCTCTGTTTCACTTATTTATTTAGATTCATAAAACTGGATTGCATGTTTTTAATTTACTTGAAAATCAAAAACTATTTTTAAGAGTTATAATGTTAGTCACTTTTTATATAAGATTAAAACTTAAAGCTAATGAAACATAATTTAAATTTAATACTTAAGAAATTCAAAATCGAACAATTTTGAGCTACCAAAAAATATACATTCCACAATGATAAGACACATTTTTTAAAGTAAAACATTTATTCACATTGTTTCCATTACAGCATTTTATGTATGATAAGTTAAATAAATAGTCATAAAATGTGCGAAATGAAAAACATTTATATCACAAAGTAGTAAAAAAGAGAAGAAAAGCAATATATAAAAAAATATTTGTATCACAATAGTAATAATATTAAGCGAAATTATGGGAAATTCTCTTTTTATTTGAAGTTGTCAGTTTTAAACAACTATTATGTATATTTATTTTAATTGTCAGCTCTGATTTTTGTATTTTTTGTACTAATTGTGTTTATGGGCCACTTCACTTCGAATAAATACTAATTGGTTTACGCAAATACCCTAGTGCCAGCACATTGGGATATGGAAATCCACAAATACTTATCAAGTAGCTAATCAAAATTTTAAATATAAGTATTATTGATATTTTACTAGTAATCAATTTTTGATAATTTGAGATCGAATCAATGTTCGGAGACATTATAAAAATTTGAGAAAGCTGTGATGCCTGGACTCGAAAACGTATTTAAGAGTCATATTAAAATTTATGTGCAATTGAGAATAATTATCTCTAAAGTGTGCGTTTTTCTCTCCAACATATGCTTTTCTTTTTTCTAGCTTCCTAAACTTATCTAAAATCCAACAAACATTCACAAATGAATTGTTTGTACTTTTACTTATATTGTTTTATTCCATTTGCAAACTATTACTTATATTGTTTTTACAATACTAAAATTTCATCTAGTAATGTAAAAACAATAAAAGTAATAATATGCTTAAATAGTTTAGAAATACAAGTGTCAAAATAGTAGGCTTTGGGCTTTTTTATGTATTATGAATTATACATTAATCCGATCAAAATTGAAGCAAAAGTTTTGAAAAAATATACTTTTAGAGAGCTATAAAATAACTTTGATTATCATAAAATATTTTTCTTCAAATTCATTTCCAGAAGATAAGATTCGATAAAATATATATGAGCAGAAAGGCTTGCACCATTAATCGTCCAAAATTCCCGTTTTTCCTTCCCGTATGAATCAGTCTTAGATCCTGACAATGTTACTGAATTCAATACACTTTCATGAACTGAAAGTGTTTCCATTTCAAGTTTTCAGCCTTAAAAAGTGCTAAATCACTGGTGGCCTCCGTGTTCCCTGTGGGCTCCTTGGTACTGAGGTCCAGCATATCCTCCAATAGGAAGACTTCCACTGCTTGATGCACCTGATCCATAACCAACCAAACCATTTACAAGACCACGACCTCCTTGAGAATCAGATCTCAAATTGTTGTAGAAACTTTGCTCTGCTGGGCCTAATCCAGAGCTCTGTTTTTCTTCAGCAACCATAAAGTTGGGAGATCCTCCTTGATTCAAGAAAGATTGACCATCCATAGCATGATAGGAAAATCCAGCGGGCAATACTTGGCCTTGGGCGGCGGGTTCTGGTTTGCGCAGTTCTCCTTGTCTGAGGAATGCCTGACCTTCAGTTGCGTGATAGGAAAATCCAGCAGGAATTATTCCAGATGGGTTGGTTTCAGGTTGTCTGGCTGCACCGCCTGAACTGTATGCGTTGTAGGCTTGACCTTGGTTGCCATAGTATCCGCTAGCAGGAGCAGGTGCATTGTAACCACTGGCTGATCCATGGGAAGGATTAGAATAACCAGGATTATTTACAAAACCGGAGGGTTGGTAACCTGCAGCAGGAGCGGCAGGTGCAGCATAAGATGGTGCAGCAGGAGCAGCGTAAGATGGTGCGGCAGGAGCAGCGTAAGATGGTGCGGCAGGAGCAGCGTATCCTGGAGACTGTTGGGCTGCTTGACTTGGAGCAGATGGTCCGAAGTTCAAATAGGTGTTAGTACCAGTTTTGGGATCTCCAACAGAATAAGAAAATTGTCCGTTGTCTTTCTGATCGAAAGATACTTGCACATTCTCCTTTCCAACTGTTTGCTTATAAGAAGGGGATAGAACTCCTAGGCCAATTGAGAATGGTTCTTCTTCAGCATTGCAGTAAACAGCCCCAAGGACTAGGATTGCGAAGAACTGGATGGAAAAAAATCTCAATAAATTCTCTTTTAAAATGAAATATCAAATCACGTTAAAATAAAAAAAAAAATTAAAAACTTAATTCGTATGGAAAGTTAATTTAAAGATATATTGATAGTAAAGTTACAAGAATGAAATTTCTAAATTCGTAAAAGAATAAAAATCAACATATTTAATAGGATGAGTATTACATAAAGAAGCATTAAAACGTTTTATAAAATACTTTTTACCAAATATGCTGAAAAATTCATTAAAAACTCTACGTTTTTGAATAACTTAACATTGTAATAAAATGAAATGTTATCAAATAAATTACTCAAATAACTATAAATTATACAAGTCGTAAATCAAGCAAGACATTAGTTTTTTTTTAAAGCCTATGGCTTATTAATTTAGCTACGATATAAATTTTTGTTTAAATAGCAGTGATTCATACATACAGAAATTCTCAAAAAGTATCTATGAAAAATATTGAAAGAGCTCTTCAAATTAAGAAGTATTACGTTATTGAGTTCTTCATATCTAGATGGATTTGTAACTTGTACGACTTGTTCTGTTGACAGATCTGAAATCATAAATAGTACTAAGTACACAAATCAACCTTTTGATTACTTTTCAAAAGAAATTAATCGTAATACTTCAACCATAACTCATTCTATTTAGTTACGGCTTATTGATTAATCACAGCTAAAAAAAAATTATGTGTATCGTATTATGTTTTACTTGTCATGCTTCAATAGTCTTTAAAAACATAATTACACTTCTTCAAAACAACAGTTAAATTACAGAACAAGTAATTGAGGCTTAGAATACCGGAAATAAGAATGCTTGCATACCTGAGTTCGACGATTGATCTGTCAAATTTAAAAATTTTACTGATGTATTACTTGCGTGAAAAAAATGTAAGAAATAAACAACAGAAATTTTTCCATCAATCTTAAGCCAATACATAATTTATTGAATTATTAGTGTGAAGGTTAAAAGACTTATCATTATTCTAAAAAGTGCAAATTACAGAAAATAGCTTTCATTAGCTCATGAATTATTACAAAAGTTCAATTAATTAACTAAACACAATGATAAAAGCATTTCAAGAAAAAGATGAAATAAATTTAAAATTTAAGAAGTTATTTTAATGAAGGATGGAAATGAAATTTTCTATAAATTTGATTAAAATACATTATAATAAATGTTATCTTGTGTAGATTAAAAATGAATATTTTCAAAACGACAGTTTTTATTTCCGATCGTTTATTGTGCTACAATTATTGTTAAAATTTCGCGTTTTTCATTATGACATTATGCAATTTAATTACATGCTTAAATATCGTGATAATTAACAATTTTTAAGAAAATGATTTCTCCGAAAAGGTAACCAAAAATAGGCAATTTTGATTTCCAATAATTTGTAATGCTATAATTATTGTTAAAAATTCTCGGTTTGTTGCCATGATAAAATTCTAAACAGAGATAACATTTTACAAATTTTTGAAAGCTAACGAAGTGTCTGACATTTCTTCCTTTCCATTTAAAGGATGATAGTTCTTAAAAATATGAAAAAAACTAACAACAAAGTGATTTAAAATTAAGTTATTTAACATTTTTCAACATTTATCGAAGGTCTTATGTCTTTATACTGTTTTTATATCAGTACCATTATAATTATTTTAGGACAATATAGATAATTTGCAAAAATGATTTTGAAAGTTTAATCTTAATTTAATTCATCGTTTGAATTGATTTGGAATTTTCACAGCGCAAAGTTATAATCTGCTAAAACGATGAAGGAATTATATACTTTAAGGCCTATTTTTGTAGTTTATAATACATAAAATATATTTTAAAACTGAAAAAGTTTGATTTTAAGAATTACATTATAAAGTAAATATTTAATTATTACATTTACATTATAAAGTAAATATTTATTTTTTGGTAAAACACGGAAACAGGATAATGCAATAATAAAGCGATGAATAAAATGTCCATGAAAAATATCTTACAATATTGTCTGCCGGAATTTTTCAATTACTTAATTATGAAGATCAATTTCATATTATCATTTTAAAATATGATCACAATGATAAATAAATAACTTAAAATAAGGCTATTTATACACTAATAAATTAATAATTTGTTATACATAAGCAAAAGATTGAATCAAATAAAAAAGTTTAAGCACATTTGTTTTGAAATATACATTCAAAAATATATTCGAAGTTCCATTTTTGAAGCTGTGCTCGAATTTTAAGGATAATATTGTGAGGTATAGTGTTAATATAAGTATTTCGAAATTGCTGAGTGAATGTTTCAGAATTGATATAAATGCCAAAAATGACATTCTCTCTAATAAATTTTAGTTAACAGATTTGAAAAAATGCTAAATAAATTTGTTTTAATCATATGATGAAGCTAATTATTTAGCTAACAGCAATATATCAAATTGCAAGGGGTCTCCAAAATAAAATAATATTATTATGCTATTCTTTTCAAAAATTTATGATTATTTTTTATAAGTTTTTTTTTTGCTTGATCGAATTAGTTGCTCAGTTTCCTCTTCAGTGGCTTATAGTACTTTTTAACAATCTCCTCTACAGTATTACCATCTAATGTGTTAACATTTATTGTAATTGAAAAGCTTTTTTTCCTTATAAATCAAAAATAAATCTTCGATCTGGCAGAATATTTATCAAAAATAAGGTATATGTGTAAGTCAGAAAATTAACAGTATTAGTGCTTTTTTTTTAATAAAAATAAACTTATAATAATCTACCAGAAATCGATAACAAAAAAAAATATTTTTATTACTCTTGCAGTCCCTTTTAACACATGAAACCACTTTCTCCTGTCTAATTCATAATAAAATTTTCCTCTTAATATTTACAAGATTTTCAGAGCTATTTATTTATTTGTAATAATTGTTCCTTAAATGTGAAAAGAAATACTCATGTAAAATACTCTCAATTGTATATTTTATCTTTTATGTATTCGAGGGAGAAATAACAGAAAAGTCCGTGAAATTTAGATAGGAAGCTGCCAAATATCAAAAGATAGAGAGTAAGCAAATAGAATTTAGTTTTTCTTTGAAAAAAAATTTTCATACGAAACAAAATTTATTGTAATCTGGAACAATAAATATCAGTTACGTTTTTAAATGTAAAAGATGAAATCATTTTTTTTTTAATTTGCTAAATTTTTATGAAAAGATACTAAAAATTAGTAAAATGTACTCCAAATATTTGCTCTCTTGTACCAAATAATTAGAATCGAAAAAGAAAAGGGGGGAAAAAAATACCACGATCTTTACCGAAGAACCAACTCCAAGCCAACCATAAATTACTTGCTTTCCCCATTGTAATCAAAACCCACTCTACTCACCTGATACATATCGCTGTTTGTAATCGAAGCTGTGAACAACTTCCTCGTCTTGGCGCAAAATTAAAATAATGTATCGAACAAAACGTTACTGCTGGATTTTATAGTTTTTCCCGCGGTCTCGGTATGCCACCATTCTAAACCGGCCTTCAGTTTCGTTGGAGGCACCGCCTCACTTCTCGATCAGAATGACCCACTTTTTGAGATAAACATTCATTCCGGCGAATGCATAACAGGTAATCTCTGGAACAGTACCGGTTTCTCGAAAATTAAAAAAAAGGAACACATTTTGGAGTTGTTTTATATTAGCAATAAATTGTTGTCGGGGTGAGAGAATGGATGAGAGAGAATAATGTTTCATGCACATTGAGAACAAAGGTGGGGACTTGCTTGCAATCTTGTACAGAAATCATCGTCGAAAATTTTTTAAATCAAAATAATCACGTTTGTCTGGGGTTTGTATGCATCTCATGTAGTTCTGGTACGGGCGTCTTTGTGTCAGAATTATGCGCTTTTAATAGTTTGACAAGGAAAAAGTTCAAAAGGATTTTGATTAATGAGTCACACTTTAAGTCGAAAAGTATCGTCTAAATTATAATATAACATTTCTTCTACCACTGAAGCAATAGATAATTTTATTATATATTAATTTTATTGATACGAAAGTCATTCTTATTTTCAATTGAAGTCGGCTTTTTCAGCTTAATTTTTTGTTGTTTTGATTTAGTACAGGTAGAAAGCATATAGTCATCTTTCATTATTTCATTTCATAATTATTCTATTTTTATAAAAAAACGTAAATTTTCGGAAGCATTTTTGTTTTTATTTCGATGAAGTTTTAGAAAAAGAAAGATAAAATTAATCGTTTAGACGAACTTTAGTATAATTTTCATTCACAATTCAGTTTTTAAAAAGCTCATAGTTAATGAATTGATTAAAGTTCATACGTTCTAATAAGAAAGTATGAAAAACTTGAAAATTTCAATTTTATTATATAGTTATCTAATTCAATTATAAAATGCTGCAGAAAGGTTATAAGATTATTTAAAAAAACATTTATCATCAGATCTTCGAAATGTAGGAAAAAATGCATTTATTTGCAGATTAATATTAAAAATTTAGCAATTTTCTCGATACATTCTACAGTTATATAATTAACAACTCAGGTATTATCTGTTGGCTTTGTAAATTAAATTACTTAAGGTATTTGCTTCATTAATTATTTTTATATTGTTTATGTTACTTAATTATTTAATAAATTTTTTTTGTATTGATTGTATCGTAAAGATTTAAATATTACTATGAAATAACCGAGATATCTGGATAAAATCTATTCTGCATGTTAACTTATCTTAATATAACTGATGCTGTAAATAACAGCTTTTAATATTGATTTGTTTGGTTTCAGGAACCCATGGATTGAAGTAACTCACAGTATGGAAAAAAATTGAGTTCAATCTGCTCAATTCTTCAATAAAAGATTGAGAAATGTTAGGAGAAATGCATAATTCTGAATAGTGATGATGTAGAGAAGCCTTAACAATAATAAATAAAAATTAAGTTATATCTGAATTATTTTTAGTGAACTTCACGATGTCCCGGGATAATAATTAAGACTTTAAGAAACTGCAGGATATTTCAACGTTTTCCTGAAGACTAAAAAATTAACAATAATGCCTATAATTTACAATATTATGTACATAAGGATCAATAAATATGTAGAATAAAATGTATCCATATATCTTGTTTATTTCTTAGTAAAAATTAAAAATTTGCTATACCTCTCATATTTATCAATTATTCTACTTTTGGTTTTATGTTTTATTTATGATATTTAAATTATTTAAAATGTTTTTTTTTTATTTTAGACTATTTTTCACACTTTAATTTTTCTATTTTCTTTCTACTATGTTTTTATTTTGTATTTATGTTAAAGATATCCATTATACACATTTAGAATAGTTTATATTAATTCATGTAACGTAAGTTTGTCACATTAGTTTCGCATTCCTTTTTGTTATAACTATTAAAATTAAAATTGAAATATAAAGTAAATACTTAAAGTAGTACAGCAAGATGCGCTATTTCGATACATTCCATCAGTTTTGGGGTAATTTTCTTAGTAAATTCAACAATAAAACTTTAAAAAATCATTTCATTTCAAAACCTCCCCTGCATTTGTATTCTAGTTGACAAGCTACATACTTCGTATATTGAATTTAGTTATTTTAGTTGAGAGAGAGATAAAAGTAACAAGTAGTAAATTGTCATTCTTTTCTATACATGAGCTTAAAAAAGAATTTTTAAACACGCATGACTTGACTGAACATTCACAGCAATTACTCTTTCACACATTTAATATCCGATTTCTTCCCAGAATTTTTCTTCATCCATAAATGTTTGTGCATGTGATTAAGGAATAGTAAATTTACGTAATTATTTTAAGAAATATTTAATTGTGTATTTGATTATCAATGGATTTTTTCTGTGTTAAGCTGCATGTTTATGTAATTTGGGGTAGTGACATCTTGATAGAACTTACTATATACTTCATTAAGAATATATATATATATATATATATATATTCTTAATGACTTATATTACTGTAAATACAAAGTTATTTGATAATAAATTCACTTAACCATGAAATATCAAGGAGAGAACATCAATAGACAAATCTAAAAAATATCACGCTCTCGAAATGTATGTATTAAATCTTCCCCTTTTAATGTTATTATATCGAAATACATAAGATTAAAGGCCAATACGAATAATTAGTGATTACATTTCATGCAGAAATTTTGGAAAATATTTTGTTTCTCTGTTAAAAATAGCAAAAAAAAAAAAAGTAGAAGAGAACTGTGCAGCAATGAAAAGTAATTGACTAAAAAAAATTTATTTCTTAAATTTTTTAATATGCCTAAAATAAATGTATCTCCAAGTATATACTTTCCTTTAAACTAACTTGAATTGTGTGGTTTCATTCACGATTAATACAAAAAATTATTTTGAAACTTTTTTTTCCTTCTTTATATTAGTTTTTCATAGAATAGTTCTAGAAATTTGTAGGAAAATGTACTTGGAACAATAAAATGTTTTCAAACTTTATTTTTTTATATTTTGTTTCAATATTTTAGAATTACAAAAATGTGGCAAAATAAAATGTCATTTCACATTTAAAGGGGATAAGATTTCATAAAGAATCAAGCATCCATTGAACAATTACTTGTTCTTACCATCATTTTAATTTCGAAATTTCCTGGAATCAAAAAATATGCTTTAAATAGCTGGTAAACATAAATGTATTTATTTTGAAGAACATTAATATTTAATTATCTTTCATTTTTTACAATTGTAACGAATCATAAAAATTTTGCCTTTCATGTATTAACATTTGAAATCAAATCTTCAAAAAATGTAAGAAAATATTTTTCCAAGGTCAATATGATTTCGTTACTTAGGAATTTTTTTTTAATAAACCTGCTTGGATATCTTCCAGGAAATACACATTTTAGCAATTTAAAAATGTTAATTTTAAATTTAAATCAAAAATGGTACAAAATTTTCATTCTAATTGTTTTGTGGTATTACTAATTTGGGGAAGTATTGCCTATTCAGCCACTTTGTATTAATCGCTAATTTAAATTTCTAAAGCATTTAATTTTTTTCAGAATTAGTTTCAGTTTTATAGAATATTTTAATTAATTTGACATCAATTTAATAAGGTTTCATTTTTGTTAATGAATTTTCCTCTCTTCGTACCTAACGCTTCAACTGAATTTTTTTTATTTTTTTTGAACACTTCATTTATTTTCATAATTTTAGTATACTGAGCTAAACTGAGAAACCATAAATTACTTAATTAACAAAGCACAGTATCACTCAAATTAGCAAAAAAATAATCATTTTAACAAGTTTTTAAAAACCTATTGCATCTCTAATAGCAACTAAGAATCACAATTACTTCTTTCCTCTTCTTTCTTTTATATAATTTGCAATAAATGTGCTTCTTTAGAGACTTTAAAAATAAGAAGTAAGATTTACTGAAAAAGATAATTGACTACTTGTAATTGCTTGAAAATACTGAAAATATATAATCATTATTTTGGTAAAGAGAGTTTGAAAATTCACTAACAGAGTCATTTTTTACTAGTCCGAAAAAAATCCATCTTATTTTTCACTTATAATCAATTTTAGCCTGTACTTTTTACATAGCACTTCAAGAATTGTTAAGGGCACAGTCAGTGATTACACAAAAGATAGCTGTAGGTTATATTGCCTAAACGTTTTCATAAAGTGGTATTATGAATTAAAAAAACTAATAGGGTCTTATCGAAATGAAATATATATTTCGAATATTAATTTAAAAACCTAAAATTCTGATTTTAAAATTCAAACTTTGGTCCTCGATTTTGAAAAATGTATTTAAAAAATTTATTTTGCTTTACAACTTTTTGAACTGTCAAACAATAACGTTATAACATTTAAAATTCTCTTACCACTTGTTTCTACTTTATACATTCTTAAAAAAGGTTTTAGTGGTATTACAACACTTCATTTTTTTGAAATAAAAACACTTTTAAAATCTTAGAACTAAAATATTAATAAAGAGTTTTAAGCATGAAAATATGCGTCTTAGTGTTGCATCAAATACTTCTCAAATTAAAAGTGTTCCATAAAGCTAGAAATTAATTCTTATCACTTTTACAATATGAGGAAAGATGTCTGCCTTCCAAATGTATTTATATATATAAAAAAAAAAAAGAAGAAGGAAAGAAAATAACAATATATCGTCGAAAATTAAAGAATGTCAAATGTTATATGTCAACTAAACAAGACGTGGTAATGTGTCCACTGGGACCAACGCTGAAAACCTCTCAAAAGATGGGGGAAGGGTACCCCCCCCCGGGAAAGACCTTCGAGTTCTTAACAACTTCGCGCTCCCTCAAAGTGATGGTCTGGAGGTAGTCTCGCCCTGCCTTAAAGGTATGTCATTCGTAGAATTAATGAAATTGGCATCTCCTGCATCCACAAGATCATCAACAAAGTGCTCCAAATAATCTTAGAAGGACGATTAAAGGGTCTTAAGTACCAATGTTATTTAGAATTAATTCTTTATTCATATATGTTTGAGAAACGGGAGTTGGTACTTAGATTTAATTATTAATCACCTAGGAAGTAGATGATGCTAGATACTTATAATTTTTTAATTAGAGTTTAATGTATTATTTCCCCTAGGTATCAAGAATTTTTCATAAGTTTGAAAACAATTGTGAAAGGAAAAAAAAGGAGAATTTGTAAAAACAGTAATTATATGTATATATATATATATGTGTGTGTGTGTGTGTGTGTGTGGACATAAAATCCGAATTTGGAATAAACCTCCGACTACAGTGGGCGCTGTCTCTGCTAGAGACGGGAGCACACTCTTGAAGGTAAAACGACGAGAGTCATCAGGACGATCTGTGATTTTGTCTACGATGTAAATGCTGCAGACGATTGATAAAATGCTTCTAAATGTTAACGTGAAATGTCTTGTGTAATTGTTAATGTGAAGAGTCTTAATTAAATGTGTTAAATGTTCAAGGACTGATTTCTTTTTATCAAATTAAACTAGTAACATGGCAGATCCACAATTCAGAAGTGGGATGGAGAACTCGTGAAGTAAAAAGTGAATGTGAAAAAAAAAGTATTTCAGATTAAATTGCTATCTGATGGAATTTTTTTTAAAGCGTGTTGATTATTGGATTAATGTATGCTCTACAGGAAATTAATTCATGACTTAGAGGTGAGTCAGATTTATTCTTATCTGCTGATTTAAAGATGAAGATCGATAAAATTAATGTGACAAGTGATGCACTGAAGAATTTTAAGAAAGAAAAAAATTAAAATTTTATATAAGTTTATTTTTGATACAGATGACGATGCTAAAAATACGGAAAGAATTCGAAACTTTACTGGTTTCGAATTCACCGTAAATGACTCTAATTTTAAATCTAAATGAAAAGCTTTTAATGATACTTTTTCATTACATGAGTTGATTACCATTTGTGGTATTTTGAATATTGCATTCCAAGGGGGAAAAAGTGAAATAATCCAGAAAATATTAGTTATGTTGCATGATATTAACTAGCTCTATCAATATATTCAAAATTCGGATCGATCTGTATCGGAAAGCGAAAAGGAACCTGAGGCAAAACAAATCCCGTCAGTACAGAGCCAGAACATTAATGAGTCAACAATTTATTCAGAGTAGCGGTTATATGGTTATGCCTCAACTCAAAATCAAAACATCTCTTTAAGTTTTTCTGACGTCGAAAGTGTCATTTCATCTTCAGTGGTGAATTGCATGAGAATATATCCGTTTGGTGCAGAAATTTGAATGCACTAAAATGTTGAATTTATCTGACTTCCAAAAGTTATTTTCGCTATATGATTGCTTGGTGGTAATGCTTTATTATTTGTTCAGTGAATTGAATATTAAGTTATGGGAGAAACTGAAAGAAGAGTTGATAGATGAATTTGAGGTCACTACTAATTCAGCCCAATTGCATAAAATATTTGGTGAACGTAAAATGAAAGAATCTGAGTCTATACTGGAATATTATTTTATAATGAAAGAGATGGGTAATCGAGGAAGAATTGAAGATGTAGCATTAATGCAATATATTATAAGAGGTATCAATGATAAACATGAGAATAAATTAGCTTTGTACAGATGCAAAGACTTACGCGAATTTAGAGAAAAACCTCAAATTTAGGAGCTTATCAAAAATGATTTTATGAAAAATAAATATAATTTTAATAAAGTAAAACAAAAACCTGATAATTTTGTGAATCAGAAACGAAAAAGTACTTGTGATCAGAATACTAAATTTTGCTTCAATTTTGGTAAAGGACAATTGTGGTAAAGGATTGTAGCAAATGACTTTTATCTGTATTTTGTTCACATAAGAATAAAGGTTTAAAATATTTCAGATGTCAAAACTTTTGGCACAAGGCATCTGAATGTTTGGAATTAAATATAGAAAACAAACCCAATGATAATATAACATCTCTCAATATAGCTAAGCAAACAAATCTGTTCAAAATGGTTCATTTCGGTAACTTAAATATTATCTCATTGATAGATACTGGAAGTCAAGCTACGTTAATATCTAAAAATATATTTGAAAAGTTAATATTTGGGAACTGAATCAATGTTTTTCAATTTTATCGGGATTAGAGATTGTAAAATAAAGCTGTTAGGTTTTTTTTTAAAGCAGAGATACAAATTGATAACTTTAAGTGCACTACTGATATATGTGTTGTTGAAAACGATGCAATACCGCATAATGATATTATAGGACTTGATGTAATTTGGCAAGGTGAAGTTATAATTAGTGAAAATGGATTTACAATATTAATAAGTCTCCATGAGAAAAAAAAATATTTTATCAGTTTTACCATTAAACATTAATTTTGATTAAATTGAAGAAAATATAGGGTATAATATTTCAAAATCCATTAAAGATAAAGTACGTCTATCTATATTAAATTACCAACCGAAAAAGATTAAATCAACTAACATAGAATTAAATATTTTAACTAAAAATAACTAACCAATATATCAACGACCGCGACGTTTATCTTTTTCGGAAAATAAGATTGTTGATGCTCAAATAACTGAAAGGTTGAAACAGGGTATTATAGAACCTTGTTCTTCTGAGTATTCCAGTCTAGTTGTTATTGTTAGGCAAAAAGATGGAACTCCACGAATATGTATAGATTATAGAAAGTTAAATAAAATTGTAGTTAAAGACAGATTTCCCTTACCATTGGTTGAGGATGTCTCAGATCGATTACAAGAATCACGAGTATTTAGTACTATTGATTTAAAAAATGATTTTTTTTCACGAGAACGTGAATGAACAGAGTAGAAAATATACGTCATTTGGCACTCATGAAGGACAATATCAATTTTTGATAATACCAGTTGGACTATGTAACCCTCCATCAGTTTTTCAAAGATTTATGAATACCATTTTTCGACTATTATTCAATGACGGCATTGTTTTACCCTATATGGATGGTGTAATAATATTATCTGCTAATGAAAAGGAAAGAATTGGAAGACTAAAACTTGTTCTCAATCTTGCGTGCGATTATAGTTTAGAAATCAATTTTAAGAAATCTCAGTTTTTAAAGGAAAGAATTTAATTTCTGGGACAAGTGATAGAAAAGGGTTGTAACTATCCGACCACTTTAAAAACCAAAGCTAAAAATTTTCTTAAATCTACTAATTTGTAACACATTCAAAGATTTTTAGGCTTAATTAGAAAATTTATTCCTAACTATTCTATTATTATTAAACCTCTTAGGGAATCTTTTGAAAAAATACTGCAAATTTAGATTCAATGAGGAAGAGAATTTTTTTAATAAGCTTAAAATGTTACTCTCTCAGAAATCTGTTTTAGGAATATATAACCCAAATTATGAAACGCAGCTTCATACGGATGCTAGCCTGGATGGGTATGGTGCAATTTTGTTGCAAAGATCTCCAAATAATAATAGTTTTCATTTAACTTATTACATGAATAGGAAGACCACAGACGCTGAAAAGAAATACTCCAGTTACGAACTTGAGTTTCTTGCTGTTATAGAAGCCATTAAGAAATATAGAATTTACTTACTAGGGATATCAATTAAAATCGTAACCGACTGCTTAGCGTTTCAAAAAAGATGAATAAAAGAGACTTGTCTACACGAGTAGTTCGATGGGCGTTATTACTGGAAGAATTAAATTATGTAATAGATCACCGATCTAATTCAAAATTGTCTCATATTGATGTTCTAACTAGATCTCCTATTAATATGTTTTATATTTCTATGGAAAATGTCTTACTTAAACTTAAATTAGCTCAGAATGAGGATAGCGAGATAAAAACAATCAAATATATTTTGAAAATTTCCAATTATGTAGACTATTTTGAGCATAACGAAATTCTCTATAAGTTTGTTGACGGTAAAGAAGTAATAGTTGTACTTGAAAGAATGCAAACAGAAAATATTAAAAATGCTTGTGAAAAGGGATATACAGAGAAACACTTGGAATATCATTACTTTATTTCTAAATTGAAACAAAGGATTAAAAGAATAATAGCTAATTGTTTAAAGTGTATTCTAATAAACTAAAGAAAAAAGGAAATCAGGAAGAGTTTTTTATCCAATTCATAAAGATGATTTACCTTTACATACGTATCACGTAGATCACCTAGGACCCTCAGAAAATACTGCAAAAAATTATAATCATGTTTTGGCGATTATTATCTGCTTTACAAAATTTATCTGGTTATATCCCATGGAGAGGATATCATCAGCTGAAGTAATTTCAAAACTCGAATCGCAAAAAACTACATTTGGAAGTTCAATATGAATAATTTCCGATCGGGGCACTACCTTTACGTCAGAAGAATTTGAAGAGTGTTGCTCCAAAGAAAATATAAATCATCATCTAACTGCAACTTGAGCGGAATTTATATTAATTCGAGATAAAAACCAACATTTTTAAAAACAACGTTTTTATATGGTGGCAAAGTTTATTAAAGACAATTATTGAAATATTAGTTAAAACTGGTCGCAAATATCTAAATATTGCATTGTTAGACAAGTAAGAACGGTTCCCAAAATTTCAGAGCTCTAACTTGATGGGAAGTTGGTTAAATTAATGATAGAAAATTTGATGACACACTGATACGCACACAGACAGACACACGCCAAGTGAAATACATAAAAACGTAAAAACTAAATAAAATTAATTAATTCATCCGGTAAATTAATGGTTGGAATGCAGTTTAACCCAACCACCCTTGGCGACAAGAATTATTTGGCAGTATTTTGCCAAATGTGGCTACCCTGTTCCGTTTCACGGATTTAACGCTGAGCCAAATAATAATAAAAAAAAAAAAAATCGCCAAGTTTGGTGCCAATTTTTGAAATCGCGCCAAGTGTTTGGGCTAAACTGCATTATTAAAGAAAATATTAGTTAAAACTTGTCGCAAATGTCTAAATATTGCATTGTTAGGCGATTACGAACGATTCCCAAAATTTCAAAGCTCTAGCTTGATGGGAAGTTGGTTAAATTAACGATCGAAAATTTGATGACACACTCACACACACACCAAGTGAAATTCAGAAAAACGTTTTAAAAAAGATGGTGCGTAACATAAAATATCTCATACTTCATTTATTTGACTGTGTATCTACTGATTATGACTTTTCCCGATTATAGCTATTTCCCCCCAAACCTGGCTGTTTATCTGTGCTTTGAAGACATCAAAAAAGAAGAGAAAAGTGAAACCGATGATAAATCAAGACGGTGATACTTCAGAGAAGACAATGATTTCTGAAGACGATGATATTCCAAGGACGATAAATGTTCTTGATTTTTCAGCTTTGCTATAGTTTTTGAATTTTCTCTTTATAGCTTTTTTTTCTGTATTGAGACGATCTTTCTTTGGTTGGAGTCAAGAAGGTGAGGATACCTTCTTCCAGGATGGCCGAAAATGTGGACATAATCCATATTTGGAATAAACCTCCTACTTCAGAGGGCGCTGTCTCTGCTAGTGACGGGTGCACGCTGTCGAAGGTGAGGCGACGAGAGTCATCAGAACTACCAAGACAATCTGCGATTTTGTCTACGATACAGATACTGAAGACGATTGATGAAATGTTTTTAAATGTTAACATGAAAAGTCGGGCGTAATTGTTATTGTAAAATGTTTTGATTATATGTTTTAAATGTCAAGATTTGTTTTTTTTTTTTTATTAGAATAATTAGTAACATCGGCCGACCCATATATATATATTTGTACATATATCCTTTTTTACTCATATATAATAAGTTGCAAGATTGAAAAATATTGAAAACAGAGTATCGATTAATTTGTTGAATTATTTCTGCTAAGAAAAACTATGTATAAATACTCAAAACATCACACATTTATACTCAGAATGTCCAATAAATTTTACGACATTAAATAAATAAATATGTATCTGGTCCATAATAAAGAGCATGTGATTAAGAAATTTGTATTTGTGTTTTGTATAATTTTTTGGAAAGCATAGAATAACCTCTACGAAATAACATTGGTTATTTCGGTTTTCTTTTAAATGTTAGTTATGGGTTTTTTTCCTGGAGGGGATGACATATAAGTTTCTTCTTTTGGTAAATTATTCCAAACAGAAAGTTTAAAAATCTGAGTCAACTATTTATTAATTCAAAAATATTCCTACTCATACAATTACGAAATATATATACTTCTTTTCCCCCCTCTCTTCATATCCATACATCTAATATGTATATTTTTCATCCCCTATCCATGCACCTACTTTGTATACTTCTCATGGTATTCGTGTAACAAACTGTTGATTTACATATAATGATCTTCACTCAAATATTTAGCACGAATCTTTTTATTCAATAATACGTGATTTAAAAAAAAAACAAAAATCTTATGACAATGTGGTGAATCGGTTTTAAAAAATTAAACATTTAATCTCTTCATATTAAGTACTGAGAATTAATGTGGGATTCACTTTCTAACGAATGGCATAATGATGTATTTTATTCTAGGATGTCTCATTTGTTATTTAAGAAAACGGACAAAATTGTAGTAAAAAAATATAACTGACATTGTGTATTGAGTTTATTTATTAACGTCGCAAAAAGAAAAAAAGTAAGAGTTATTGGCAACTGACCTCATAATTTGGAACCTCGGTCAAGTGATAAGGGCGCCACCAGAGAGCTAACACCTCCCTCTCCAAATTTCCACATCATGCCAATGGAAGGACTTGGAGGAAAGACAAATTTAATGTACATCAGTCCCATTAAACGGCGAGTCTTTTGTAGCATCAGGATTCGAACTCAGGACACAACGAAAACGAAGCCGACTGCGAGTCCACTAGAATACTGTGACCATTTCCATCATAACAGAATGACATAAATCAGAAATTTTTCATAGGTAATTCGATATTATTAAATTAATTAATGACTAAAAAATACATTTATTCGCAGTAAACACTATTATTAAAAATATCGATTTCCCAACGATATCGATTCCCCAATCCATTCTGAACTTGGTTGTAGTCTTTTTCCGGTTTAAGTTTTGATTCCTCTAAGAAACCTGTCTTGATAAATAATGAGAAAGACTAAATATCTTAAATCAAACTGTATCTCATATCAATATAATGCGGTGAAGGATTCGGGAAAATATGGTATAAGTCCTCGTCGCTTGAGAGGGGCTCCAAATTATAGGTCCGTTGCCAATATTCCTCCAAAACGCATGAAATAACGTTACTTCAAGTTAACTAGTCTAATTTATTCTTTTAAAAATACAAGATAGCCACAAATTGCTTTCATTAAAAAGGTATTTTTTTTTCATACACTTATACATTTTATCGCATCATGAGCACAAATACATAAAAAAATTAAGCATTGGAAAAAGTATCATCGAACTTTTTCTTAAAATTGTAAGCTTGGCATGTGAAGACAGTTTATGAAAGAAATAGCATTCATTCAGATTATATTTATTCATTCATAACAAGGCTTTTTTTCCTATCTTAATAACGAAATAGGAGAAAAGAAAAAAAGGTTTAACAAAAAAAAAATTGCTGTCAACTCCTTGAAATTTCAGTCAAAATAAGTTAGTTGATATTATTTTAAATATAAAAAATAGCAATATGTCTAAAATAATATCACATAAAGTTCATATTATCTTAGACATATTGCTAAATGCAATGGCATGTCTACGAAAATAAAATGCTATTCAAGTATTTACTTCTGAAAGTTTGTTTAAAAATTAAGAAAAATTAATTAGTGTAACAAAATATTTGAATATTCATTATATTTCCCTTTTTTTCAAATTTTGATTGTTTCGCAAAGTAATATAAATATGAGAAAGTAATATAAATAAGAAATATGAGAGATTATTTCTAAAGAAGTTTGACAGGCAATAGTTAATTGCATAAGTTTATCGAACATAGATTCATAATAAATTCAGCTTTGAATTTATTTAGAAGCTCGAAAACCTGAAAGCTAATTATTAAAACAGAAGGTATAGTTAAGATTTTCATGCATATTAATAAATCTGTAAATAAATTCATATTTGCTTGGTAATTATTATTTTTCACGCACATGTTACTTTATCATGTGTTCTTATTTGCAGATTTAAATATGCATCATTAAAATTTCGTAATTGTCCATTGTATTTAAACAAAATACCTCCAAATCATGAATATGAAATAAATCCTTTTTTATTGCTCTTTGTCATATGAATTGTGACATTTGTCTAAAAATGAACACAATTTTTTTTCTGAAGAAACGTTTAAAAACTTTCAAATGACGACACACCAACGTGAATTGTAAATACAATAAGCCTTTTCAAGGTACTGATCTACTTAAAGAATAATAAAACATCTATTGTAATATTCCTAAGTATGCATTCAAATATCTGATAGAATTTTAGAAAATGAAACAGAGGAAATATAAATCGGATTTAATAAAGTGCGAACAGAATAAACTGCTCAAGCGAAACGAATTGCGCTAGAAGAAATGATGAAATTTCTTCAAAGCATTAGCTTAACATCTTTGAAATCTGGGAATTGTTTTCATCATTCGAATGATTGCATTGTTCTCAAAGATTACTATAAATGTTTGCCGCGTTACTGCGTAATTTAATCGACTTGACGTTTAAAAGTATCAAGTCTATTAGCATTCGAAATTCGGAAAAATCTAATGAAACAAATAAAACTATAAAACAAAAAAAAATTTAATTTAAAAAATACATTGCGAAACACCAAAGATGTAATTCGTAATTTTAAACCATAGTAAATGACGAAAACGGCGTCTGAACTCAGATTTATCTATTTAACTTCTATTTCTCCCCATGTAAAGACCTTATGGTAATATTTATTTTACCGAATAGCTACCCCATTATTTCTCAATGCAGTCTTTTTTTCAGATGAAAATAGGTCGTATAGTCAAGTGGTCATGGTCGCGAGCTCTTGGAAGCTATTATTTCAGTCGAGGTGTGGGTTCGCATCCTTTGTCCATTAAAGACCAATCTTGCAGTGTAAATGATACGCTGAATTTATCGAAGCTCCAAATCCTCATAATGGGATGGTGTGGAAGTTAGGGAGACGCGGTGCCAGCTCAAGTGTCGTTTTCGTCACTGGATCGAAATTAAAATTAAGACTTCCGTCACCAATAAACCTCGTGCTACTTATAAGTGAGACGTTAGTAAAATAATCAGTCAATCAATATGCAGAAAAAGAGTTTCGAATCCACATTGGAATTATTGGGCTTCATAATTTATCTCTGAAACGAAAATGTGTGTATTATTCTAAATTTTACACAAAAAATAATCATATTTTTCAGTCACAGGGTGTATTCTTTGTGTAAAGAAACAAATTATTTTTCACCAGTGAAAAATATCATGTTTTTTAAATATATACTAGAAATCCTGATAACTACAAACATTTTAAACTATTTTTTGTAATCAAGATGCTTCTTAAAATTTAAGTTTTGCTTAAAAACCGACATTTTTGGAATTGTATCATTTATTGAGGAAATAAAAAATAATACATGAATTTTTCAGGATTGTGATAATTTAAGAGGAGGAGTTATTCAGGAGTTAGAAAGGTTGAGGATATTCTTAATTTATTAATTTAAAACCTCTCCCCTGTCTCCCCCGCGCGCGGCCGAGCTCAATGAATTTTTTATTTATTTTCTTCTTTATGATTTATCTCAAAAAATTCTGCCTGATATTTTGTGTTTTATGCTTAAATACAAGTATAGCTAGAAATGTTATGAACATATCACTTCAAATTTCAAATTGTAAAGAGCAGTTCTCTAATGTATATGAAAAAAATTTATGTTATAAATATTTTTGTAATATTTTGCGTACTCTATCATTACTCTATGAGATAATCTAATTTCCTTAGAATTTGATAATAAACAGAGATAATAGCTTTTTACATAACAAACTTTAATTTACAAATTTACAATTTTATTATATTTAAAATAGAGTTGAGCTAATATTTATACCATAATAATTAATGTTAACATAGAGTCTAAATTAATTTGAAAACAGAGAAATAAGACTTTCTTGAGACAATTATCACACAACTTCCGAATAAAATATTCTATTATAACAAATAAAATTATACATATATAAAACATAATAAAAACATAACATAATGAAATATAAATAAAAGAAACTTCGCGATAATTCTAATTGAAAATCTCTACTTTAATTTCTAGACAGGATATAATTCAAGTCACTACATAATAACAAAGTAATAATACTTTTAATTATATTATATTAATTTTTATATTCAGTATAAAAAAAATTAAAAGCCTTTTTTAAAGCTTTTATTTCTTAATAAGCAAACTCCTTTCTTAGAGAAATGAAAAATGCATAGCAATTATGTAACAATTTGTACGAATCTATCTATCTATCTATCTATCTATCTATCTATCTATCTATATATATATATATATATATATATATATATATATAACTACTTCTTTACATATGCATATTTATAAAAGATTGTTATAATTAAAGTTCATCCATCCAGAAGACCCTGGAACCGGTTCTATGGCTGCAAAGGGAACATAATATCACTAATATGTAATACAAGTGATACGCCAATGGGAGGCACTATGCCATATCTACGACGATTTTCTTTCAGATTTGTTGTAAATAAATTGAAAAAAAATGTTTTCACTGTTGTTAAAATTAAAATTCGCTAAGGCAGATAACTATAGATCCAGATATATAGCACCGCACAATACAGAAAAAGGAAGAAAAAAGAGATAATGTCATATAAAAGAGAAAAAATGTAATATGCGTCAATAAAAAAAATTAAAAAAACAGGTCACTCTATAATGCCAAATAAACAAAAACTGCATTACTCATGCTCATTGAAAACTCCATAATTTTTAAAAACGCATACCATTCTGAAAATTGCGTTTTGTACTGTCGGTATAAGTTCCCTGTGTTATCGAGTGGATGTGAAGCGTATTACTGTCCTTCATAACAGAGATTATCAGTCATCTGTTTTGGGAAACAGAATATTTCGAAAAATTACGCAGTCAAAAGTCACATGATGTGAGATCAGGTGATCGTGGGGACCATATAGTTAGTTTGAAAATAATAAAGTATTACTCGTTCTTGTGTGAAATGACATTTAAAGGAAGTTTGAATTAAGTGAGTCGTTTGAGATGGTATATCATTTTGAGTAAAGATAGCATTTTGAAGGCAGCCATACTGTTGAAAGTCTGGAATCAAAACACTTGACAACTTATTGCTTTATATTTATAAAGAAATTGCTTTATATTTATAAAGAAATTGCTTTATATTTATAAAGAAATTACTTTGTATTTATAAAGAAATTTTATGTTAATACAATATAGTTTTATTTTGATTATATATTTTTATGTGTCGAGTGTATTCAATTGCTATTTTTCATTTTTAATAGTGTGATTTTTGATTTTCTAACGTGAAACTAGCTCAAAAGTAATTTTTTTAAATTTGTCTGAGCATATTTCCCATTCATCCCACAATAAAGAAAAATATCTCTTATACTAACCTTGAATCGCTGAAAGAAAGTCACTTGCTGTCAGTTCATCATTTTTACATTGATATGCTTTTCCTCTCCATTAAACAAGAATTCTTACTGATTGTACAGCTCAAGTAGTCATAATTTTGTTCCATTTATGAAAACATTTATGCTAATACTTTTTTTTGTTAATGCAAATATTTCTATCTTGTCAATTCTAGGAATATATGACCCTCTCAATAAAGATATTTGTATTTCGCATTAATCCTTAGTATATATATTTATTTTGTAATAGTATACGAGTTTTTTTTTATCAAATTAGAACAGGGGTCATCAAACTTTTTAATCATCGACCCCAAAATTTCTTAAAATTCTTTTATGGACCTCCTCTATAAAAATGATTTTAAAAAAAGAAAAAAAAAACTTACTTGTTTCTTAAATAATTTAAGAAATTTGTTAGTTTCAGCTTTACTTCGCCTAAGAGATCCTTATTCCATTTATTTCTCTTCTTTGTTGAAATAGAATTAACATGACTGAAGCTAGATTCAACCATACTTGAAGTTGGGAATGCAATTAAAAAGGAAATGCTGTATTATCAGTTTTTGGAAATTTTTGAGTAATATTTATATTCGTGCAAAATTTACTTACAGCGAAATTATAAAAAAGCTTCTTTTCTTCAAAGTCGACTTGATTCAATAACTTCTTGTGAATGGCTGTCGTTATTTTCAACTTGAGCAGAAAGGGGAGGTATAGTCTATTTTGGGATATCTTTTTTTTTTAATATCTTCAAAACGTAATTTAAAATCAACTCTTAACAATTGGAAATGTGATGTGAATGTATTTCCAATTCTACGTCAGTGATATCTAATTGTCGTAAATTTCAAAAGTATTGAAAGTCTTTGCGTAACACTAAAGACTTAAACAAGTTTAATTTGTCTTGAAATATTAAAATAATTGTTCGTGTTTGAATTGATGTAATATCTTTTCCTTGATGACGTGTTTGAATATCATTGAACTTTGCAAATACATAGGCCAAATAAGAAATATTGTTATTTTTTTTTTTCAATTCGTCACTTAAGGCTGGATTAATTTCAGTAAAAAGTTTTGTATCTGTTTAAACAATTTAACGAGTTCTTTGTAAACATTCACCTCTTGACAACTATCGTATTTCGGCATGTAATAATAGTTGGTTTGATAGTTCATTTTCTTCGCAAAGCTTATCAAGCAGTCATAATGTAAGAGTTGTGTTCTAATTTGGACCATCTTATAACAAAACGGAGCAAGATTCATTTCTCACAAGTTTGAGTATGAGAACCCATTACGAAACACACATACTTAAAACGGTAAAAAAAAAGAAAGAAAAATAATCATTTTAAAAAATATGCAAGAATGAGAAATTAAATAAGCCATAATCTATTATAAAAACTTTACTTGTTATATTGTTTATTACAAATGGCATTCCAAACGAAAATTGTACGTACTCCGTTGCTGTCAATAAAAATATGCGATTGTATAGCATTGGTATTCATTCATCGACCCTTAGTAGACCCCCTAGATTGGATCGATCCTAATTAAACTATATCGATCCGATCGGGTTGATATCGACCACTTTGCCGACCCCTGATTTAGAATATCTTTCGAACTCTTATTCTTTTAAAAGAAATATTCATGAAAATTGTTTGTCATACGTTAGACAGAATTATTTCAAGAATTGAAAATAATTTACTTTTCCATTGAAAAATAAATGTGTTGAAATTCTTATCCATACTTTGAATATTGCATATTATTTTTATATTTGTATATAAATCTTGGTTGAGAGAATGTAAGTTATTTGGAATTTTCAATAACTATTATTTTAACTTTAGTAGAATCAGCTAAGCAAAAGCAGCAAAATAATTTTATTCGTTTGAGTTAAAAATTCTTGGATCGACTTTTTTTCAGAATAGTTAATTGTTATAAAACGTTACAAATTTATTTCGCAGCAAAATGTCTTATTTGTTAAAAGGTAAGAAGAAAGAGGACTTACTTAATCTTGCCGAGAGTTAAGTTTAGAAGCGACAACTAAACTGACTAAACCAATTTTAAAAAAGTATGTATTTGATATTATTTGAGCGTCATGCTAATATAATGTCCGTACCAAAAGAGTTTTGGGTTACACATTTGTTGGGTCTACTCCCACAAGAAATAACACAACTAATTTCTCGAGAGCCTGGAGAAAAGGCAAAATATTAAGATCACGGGAAGATCTTGTTACTCAAACGATTCAAATTAACTCCAGAGAGGTTTAGGCCATTGTTTGTCACTTCTCAGAAAACTGCTGAAAAAAAGTGGCTTGATTTTTACCAAAAAATTCAAAGATTCTTTGATGGATGAATCGAAGGACTAAACGTCAAAACCTTTGACATATTGTTAGATCTGATAATAGCAGACCGAGTAAAAAAAGAGCTCCCATCGAATTCAAAGAACATCACTCAGACGAAATGCCAACTATCAACTCGCCAATGGAATTAGCCGAGATGCTTAAGGAAATTGAGGATGTCCGGAGGACATTGAAGCCAAAAACATGCCTCTCACCACCTTTTAGAAAACAAGAAGCAGGAGAATCGAATAAGTTCGTCAATATCAGAAGGTTTGAAAATCGCCGCAGGAGAATTGAAAATTTCAAACCTGAAAGAAAATACTTTGGTACTCATCCAAATAAAGATTTTGAAAGAAAAACGCCGAGAAAGTGTTTCAACTGTCATTCATCAAAACATTTAAGTTACAACTGTCTTAAAGTCAAGAAAGAGTCAGAATTTGCAAAACAACCAACTCTGAAGTTCGAACCTGTTCTGTTGTCCCGCAGAAAGGGCTGCATCTGAGAGATATTACACTTGGCATGACAATATAAATACGAAGAGTAACGACTAACAAAAGTTGTCTAAGAAATGTATTGTACTATCCGGAATAGGTAAATCGCAAATATTGTTGAAAGGTTCTTTTGAGTATGACTTCATCATAGATGAAGACCATTATTACTTAACAGGGCATGTTATGGCAACCAAGCAACTAAAATTTCAAGCCGTCATATGCACAGACATTTTGGCATTCTTTAAAGTTCACGCAAGATGGTATCGAGTTCCACAAATATGAGAGAAAAAAATTATCAAGATCAAAGAGAAAGTTTTCGTCCAGAAGCACAATACCAAGTACTTAAAGGATTAAGTCTGAAAACCAGAGAACATACCATAAGAAGAAAAAGAAGACTACCCAGTACCAATTTGGTGTAAGCCTCAAACTCAGACCTAAATTTTTCAGACCATATCGAGTTACTAAAGTTAAGCCCAAAGATAGATGTGAGGTTGAGAAAGTAGAAGCTCACGCAGGCCCAAAATGTAATTACCACCTCTGCTGATCTAATGAAATATTTCTCCCTTGGGTAGATAAAATCAGACATCATTATGTTCTCAATGACAATCCTTTTGATTTTTTTTTTTTTTTTTTTGTTGAAATTTCTTGTTAATGTTTATATTTCGTTTTTTATACATATTTATATGAAATGACTTTAAAGTAAACAGCACATTAACATCTTGGTCTGTATTATTACAACCATAGAGGTTGTAATAATACAGATACATTATTCGAGTTAAATCTGTTTATTTCATGTGGAATGGGAGATGGGCAATAATTTAATGATGAACGAAGCGCATGCTACGTCCATTAAATTTCGTCCATCGCGTAGATGAGCTGCGCGGGTTTGACTATCACGGCAAAAGAGAAAAGGCAAAAAGCGCGAATTTTACATTGTTGTTTGAACAAATCAGAAATCAGCAGCGCAGTGTCGTACTGCACGGTCGAAGCAAAAAAAGAAAGAATTTTTCTTTGTGTTTCTTCATATAAATTGGATTTTCCCTTCAGTTCACTTGGTCTAGGTGTAAGGATTCCAAGGGATTTTAGCTGTAGACAGAAAGTCAAGTAGGAATTATCCCTAGCGTTCTGAATCCGTGAGAACAGCTTACATTGCAATGTTTTAAGAGCTCTCTTGATTGCATAAATTAAAGTTAAAAAGAAATGATATCAGGAAATAAGCATAAATGCTTTATTTTTAACTGAGAGAATAGGAAGAATATATATATATATATATATTTATATATATATATATATATATATATATATATATATACAATAAAAACCGACGCACCAAGAAGGAGTAGTTGGATGGAGACAAAAATTGGAGAGTATGAAAGTTATGTACAGAATAGAAAAACGATTAAAATTTCAGAACAATTGAATTCTTTATTTCAGAGTTACATAGTTACAAAGTAACGAGTTCAATAAGGTGTTGACCCATTTCTAATTAGATACAAGCTGTCACACGACATGACATAGAGTGATAAAGCTCCCTGATAGTCTCCTGCGGTATTTCTTCCGAAATTTGCTCCAATGTCGGACTAGGTCTTCAACATCCGCAGGTAGATGCAGCCAACTTCCCATCATATCCCAGACATGCTCGATTGGAGAGAGATCTGGGTGGCAAAGGAAGTGTTTGACAAGCTGTAATACAGATCGTAGCAACACGTGCCTTATGTGGTCTGGCATTATCTTGGTGAAAAATAAGGCCAGGATACTGCAAAAAGAACGGTAACAAAACAGGTCTCACAATATCGTTGACGTACCGCTGTTCTGTAAATGTGCCTCTAATTACGACCAAAGGGGACCGGCTATCGAGGGAAATGGCACCCCAGACCATAACTCCTGGTCGAGGGCCTGAGTGGCGTGCAATGGTGAAAGCAGGATTGACACGCGCCTATCTCCAGACATGCCTTCGATTATCGTCAGAACACAGTTGGAAGCGGGATTCATTTCTAAACACTATACTTCCCCAGTCAGCATCATTCCAACCTGATCGAGCCAAGCACCACAGTAAACTAGCTCGACAGTGTGCAGGTGTGAGTGGCAGGTCGTGTAGCGGTCAGTACGAGCGTAGATTTCGCTCTATCAGCCGTCTGTGAATGGTTCATGGTGGACACACGTGTGCGGGTCGCACGTCTGATGGTTGATAACGATGAATCAGGCTCTGTGACAGCTGATTTGACAATTACTCTGTTCTCCCGAACTGCATTGGCTCTAGGTCAACCGCTACCATCATGACGCTGAAATCTGCCATTGTCCACCTATCCTTGCCAGCATCTTCGAATCGCCGCATCGCTTCGACCCATAAAATAAGCGATTCTCTGATTTGCCCAACCTGTATCTTTCAATCCATTAATACTACCTCTTTCAAACTCCGACAGTTGCTCCTAATGATCTCAAATCCTGCAGCGAGGCATTTTTTTAGTCGTTGAAAGATATCCTAAATTGCAATGCTACAGAAAATTTGACCATCACATTGAGAATCGCTTCTAGTTATACACCTGTGGAGGGCGCATTTCCGATGCGTTGTAGTTCCCGCTATTCATTCATTGGGCACCAAATTTTAATCATTTGCATGTTTCGTCCAAATGTTTTGCATACGAAATTTCATTACAATCGGGCAACTCCTTAGTGCGTGTTTGTGTGTCATAGAGTGTAATAAATCAAAAATAAGAAGTAATATTTAAATGAATTAATTAAGAATAATATAAAAGCAAAAATTTATACTAAAGAAAAAATTGTTTGTCACAAAAATAAATCATATTAATTAATTTTCCAAAGATTCAAGAAAATGTAAAATAAAGAGGAAACGTGGATTATTTTTGCGTTTCTAAAAATATAAAACTAGAAAAATAGTAAGACATTGAAAAACAAAACAATTAAGTGAGAAATAAACGTACCAGAACAATTACTAAACCCATAAACGATGGGCAAAAGATAAAACTAACCATGAAAAATACAAAGCAAATGATTTGAAAAATCAATGATAATTACAAAAGGAAAATCATTAAGAAAATGAAAGTAGCATTTTTAAATTGCGAATCTGAATTGACCGATTTAATGCTGGAAAACGATGTTTTCATCCTATCAAACTTTCCTGAAAGAAAAAAAAATTTATAAACAGAATGAATAAAATCATAAATTCAAAGGAAGATCAAGAAGTGAAAGTGAAACAAAAAAAAGAAAAAGAAAGAAAGAAAAAAAAACAAATGTAAGCAGATTTGCAAAATTGATGTCTCATAAAAATAGAAAAATAAAAATTTAAGTAATAATGAAAAAATTTAAAAAAAGACCACTCAAACTTACATGAGACACCGTAAACAGTAATACTAAATTATACTCGACGAATAGAGTAATGCCCTCTGTCAGAGAAAAGTAAAGGACAAAATCGGGGGTGGGGGGAATTCAAGAGATTTAAGCAAAACTTTAAAAAAGAAAGCTACTTAATTTTATAATTATTATATTTTATATAAAATTTTATGTAATTCCAAAGGTAACATGCTTGAAGACATTCTTTTTTTATAATGATCAAAGTTTATGTAAACATCTTTTTTTTTTAGTCACAAATCTAAAATTTACTTCTTTATTTTATTTTAAGGAGTTTTTTTTTTTTTTTCAATATTTGTTATTATATTCTGCTTTCATTTAATGCTGACACTGTTTGGTAGAAGGCATTGCTATCTTTTGTCTTTTAGACCAATGTATGTAACGGGTAAATAGTCCACCATGTTTGCTAAAATTCTTCACGTGGTGATATGATCATGTAAGTTTTTTCTTATATTGGTGTATGTTTCGTGTTATTAGTAATTCTTTTAGTTACCTTCTGTTCTGATATTTTGAATTTCTATTGGTTTGCATGGTTATCTTTTTGTCAAGTGTTTGGAAAAAGAATTTTTTTTTCTTTTGTATCTGTGATCAAGTGTATCTTTGGTTTTATAACCATGTTTTCAATAATATAATTTGTTGAAGGAGATAGTTTGGCTAATAATTCTACAATAACTCTTCCTAACAGTTTAAGACCTGTCACAATCCTAAATATATATTATACTCCATTTCTTTTGCTTTTCTTTAAATTTTGGTTTCTTTCAGTTTTCTAATTTATATACTTTTCTGAAAATTCTAGTTATTCTCAATTTAATTTTTCGTTTAATTCTCTTTATTTTGAAAATTTCCATGATACATAATGTATTTCTTTTAAAATTAAATTTGCATATTTATTTTTATTCATTTTTCTTTGTTTACAATATTTTTATCTGTATATTTTATGGGTTGAAGTACACCTTTTTTTACACTCAACAGTAATTAATAATTTCTCACATATTTTTTTTTATTTTTTGATTAAAGTTTTGGACTTTAATTACACATGAATATCAAATATATATGTAAGGCTTCTCATTCTAAGAAATGTCTTTTTCCATATAAATATGTTCCCACTCGTTGTACACGATGAAAGTGTTGAAATTATATCTTTATCATTTTAACACGAAAACAAATATATATTTATAAAGGCGTTGATAGAGAGATAATTACATGGAGAACACCAGAAACGGAATGGATAACTCCAAGAATTTCTTTAATTCATCTGACATTGGATGGAGGGATTTCTAGGGACTTTATCGGACGACTAAAAATCTAATAGAGATTATCTCTACGTCTTTGGATCAGTGTGAATAGCTGACACAGCACATTTCAAGAGCGTGTGATTGCATATATTGAAGGCTAAAGTGGAATGGTTTTAGGAAATAAAAAAGAAGTCTTTTCTGTGATAGTTAAAGAATAGGAAAAATTAGGGAATATATATGTGTGTGTGCGTGCGTGGGAGCGTGTGTGTGTGTTCAATTGTTCATTGTTCATTAGATAGATATACATTAACATGAATATAAATTCATAATAAATTACAAGTTATGTCTAAAATTTTTATATATATATATATATATATATATATATTAAAATGAAGTATTTTTAAAAGTTAAATTTTTATCACATAGCCTTGATACTAAATTGTTTTGATAGTTCCAGATTCCTGACCACATCATTAAGTTCATCTAGATTGCTTCACAGAATGTCACAGTTTGATGGCAATTCATTTTTTTTTATCCCATTGTATCGCTGGGTTTCGAACTACTTTCAGTTTTATTCAATGTATTTGATGGAACAGGAACTGGAACATCAAGAACGTGATGAACTGGTTCATGGCTCAACCAAACTAAAGTTTCAATAGCAAAAGTTTCTTTTTATGTATACATTCTTTAAGTAAAGTGTTTTTTTTGGCATTAAAAGAGAAGATAGCAATCATCATAGCTACATACAAATTTTTATTTTAATGTGTAGTGTAAAATTTTCAATTTACTTTTAAATCTTATTAAATAAGCAAATTTACTTAGATTAATGTATCTGTAAATGGAGTTCCCGATTTATCTCAATTGAACTCTGTGTCGATCATGGGGTGTCATAAATTAGGTTTATTATAAATTATCCATAGCTCATTTCTAATCTAATTCAATATATTGTAGTTTTGAAAAATAATAAGATATTTTAAATACTTACTATAACAGTAACCCTCATTTTAGCGATTCTATCATAATTTAAACTTTCAAATTGTATAAGTAATGTAGGATTAAGTAGGATAATGTATTCTGCAAGTAATAGGAATATTTTTTTAAATTTAAAAACGTTGGATAATTTATTTTTCAGAAGTTGCTGCGATGTACAACATACAAATTTCATTTTCAAATTATACAAATTTGAAAAACAATTCGAGCCAATTATTCAGAATAAAAATAGATAGAAACAACACAGGAATGAAAAAGCTTGTGAAATTTATGATAAAAGTATTCTTCTGAGAAAAAAATGGATTAAATTCTTTCACTTTTGAAATTCGTTGAGCGCATGAATGACAAATTAATATCAAAGTCTCTAACCTTTAATTAATTCGAACAGCCATTTGTCATAAAATTGCTATTAATAAAAAAAGTTCTGCATCATAGTACATGTGAAGAAAGTAAAACAATTTCGAAACTGTTTATCAATGTGTATGAGGCCGTGAAAGCCTGTGAATATAAGTTCGTTGAACTCCACTGAAAACATATTTTATTATTTGTATATTACAAAAAATTACATCTGAAAGGAATGTTTATGAAATTAAAATCTAATTTAAAATGTGTATTTCTACTACTGGTGATCACATTTTTTAACCAAACATAATATTCCCCAAGCGTTAAATTATTTTCAGTTGATTAACTTTATTCCTACTACTTAATTTCCTTATCATGTTCCATTTGTATCAAAAACAGTTAAATTAATCTGTTTGCGTTACATATGAACTATTTATTTTTAATTACTATTATAGTTTCATGTTTAAGATTTGTTCTGTAAACCCAAGTAGATTTACGTAGAACTTTCTAGAAAACACAATAACGTGTCAACGAAATCAAATGATACCACCTTGGCCATAAGTGAGTATTTCCCAGAACGTTTATATCTTTGGGTCAAAGTGTAACGTATTACGTTCTAAATTATAAGACTATGTGAGCCGAATTTAAAACTAACTGAAACACAAAAAGTAAACTACGCGGAAAGAAACCCATTTTTTCGGCCTCCCCAATTTTGAGTCTCTTTTGGAAGAAGTAAACACTAAAGGCTTCTATACGCGATGTCGCAATCTACCAGGCGTAGCGCGATTCTGGGTAACACCAACGTTAATGGTACAGTGGCGGCGATTAATCGACTTCAGAGGTCTTTTTCCAAGTTGTGAGTTTTCCGGGTTCAGAATATGTGGTGCGGAAAACTACTCCAGTGATTACGATTACACGAGTAGTAAACGTACCTTGGTCACGAGAGAAGATTTAAATAATGATGTAATTTAGAAATAACAGAATTTGTTGAGCAGTTTTTTACACTGATGGTAAACAAAAACGAAATAATGTGTTGTTTCAAATAAGCATATAATTAAATCTTGTAGAACCTCAGGATTTTTAAAGCGACACACAGTTTTTCAGTTATATTCAATTATATGTTTACTACCAGGGTTATTGACCTCTTTTGTTCAATGGATTCATTTATCTGCAAATTGATAGCTCTATGGGTTATATAAGTGTGTGTGTGTGTGTGTGCGTGAGTGTGTGTGTACCAATTGTACAAGTAAAACTTCCTATTTCAAAAAAAAATATGGAAAGTTTGTTGTTTTTTGAAGGAAAAAAAAGTACATTTAATTACGATAAGTTATTTCTGATAATAGAAACTTTGTTGTCGTGTATATTTTAACAGAAGAGATTTCAAGTTCTAATTAGTTATAAGTGAAGATGAAAGATAAGTAATTGAAATTCCTCTTGCCCAAAAATTAAGGTTTTACACATCTGATCCCTGATTATTCATTCTTACTGATAAACAAAAAAAAAATATAACGAAAGAATTATAATATAGTATGGTATAAAATAATCAAGTTAAATTCCAAATAATTTCTTCTTTGGAACTCAACGTGAAATATGTTCAGCCCTTCCGCGGATTTAATATTGTCCAAAAATTATTTTTACGAACGGGAAAAACAACTAAAGAAATAAAATAAATAGAAGATATAACACACAATTCACTGCGTTTTTATAATTATTTGACCCCAAAATACAACAGGAAAGAAAAATTGTTTGAAGGTCTCCAAACAAAAATGGAGATTTGAAAATTGTCTAAGATTCTAAATAATTTAATCCCATATATACAAAAGAGTTATGCTGCTTATATTTAGTTCTCAATCTTTATCTAGAAAAAAAATTATCATCCACTCTTCTTGTCTTCTGCTGAAAAACAAAAAGATCGCGAACTTCATTTTAACTATAAAAAGAGCATTTCATCATTTTTATAAAATCGAATTGTGACATTTTCTGCTTGTTAGTTATTTTTTCCTTGTTTTCGTCTGCTACATTACTTTATATTATCATTTATCTTTTTTCAATTTTCCTTTCTTACTCACTATTTTTCTCGCATTTCTCCTATTCAAATGAAAAGTCGTAACTCTTTCTTTTCTCAGTTTAATGACACTAAAGTGTGGAACTTTCACGATTTCGTCATAGCTTATAGAGTCTGTTAGGGATCGGTTACGCTTGTTAGATGTTGTTAAAGGATTTTCTCCCACTTTTAAAGCTTTTAGAAGTCTGTCTAGTGGAAAATGGCAGCTTCTTTACCATTTTCTCCTTAACCCTGCTCATACTGTGTATACAATTCACCAAAACACTTTTAATGTTATTGTTTTACTACGTTATATGACAGCTTTTTCTTAAAATATTATTCTAGAGGTATTTCTGTTTTTCTTTATTTGGTGAGAAACAAAATTTGAAAATTTGATTGTAAAAGGAATCTAAATGAAAAATTGTAAAATAAAAAGTGTGAAAATTATAAATATGTACATAAAAAATGTTGAATGATTAGAAATTTTCAAAAAAAAAAATTATTTAAATCAAGTATCAACTGTTTGAAGTATGAATAGTGAATAATGAGTTAGTTTCATATTAATCGATTACATATCATGTAAATTGTCAAACTGTGTTTTATCAAATTCAAAATTTCTTAAGATTTTGAAGAATCATTTCCTTATAAATTTTCTGAATAAAAATATATAGTTTGTTTTCTTAAATTTAGAATTATTACAATTTTATCTAAATTTCACTGAATAAATGTAAATAATTATTATATTTTATACGATCGATATTCTCATACACTGAATAAGCAAAACATTATTTAAGATTTTAATTATTTCAAAATGTTGAACATTTGTTCAAAATCTGACGGTGACTTAAATATTAACTCATTTATACCAATTTTCCGCAGTAAAAATATTTACTGAATTTTCTTTTACTATACTGACTTTATTATAAGTTTTGTTCGTCAAAAAATTAATTTCATTAATAATATTTAAACGATGAATGGTAATTTTTATTTAATAATAATAAATAAACATTATTCTTAAAAAAAATGGAACACTCGTATCGTTTGCATTTTATTTATTATAAAATTCTAAAATGCATTATCAAAATATTTACGAATAGTTCTTTATCGACTAAATATTTTTGAAAAAGCATCGAGGACAGAGGAATTCGTTTTATTTTTCTGTCTTAAAAAGAAAATTTTCTACGCTTTATCAAAGCCAAGGATGATGCACATATAGAACACGAGTTCAGTGCGAACACGTGAATTCTAATTTGCTGCTCACGTGAAAATAACACAGCTGAAAAATAAATGAGCAACTTGATCCAAATTCGTATTTTTCGAACACTACATGACATAAATGTATAACCATCCGTCAAATGAGCAAAATTAAAGAATGTTATTAATAAAATGCTAGTTGAAGCTATAAATTAAATTAATTCTATAGCATTAAAAAAAGCAATTATTTATTTATCAGAAAAGACTTAAAATCTTTTCCATGTTGATACTAACGAGGCATATGTAGTTTCATTTCTAGTCAACCTTTCTAAATAATTTTCTTTTCTGGTCTTCAGGGGCTGAAACTAAAGCTTTTTAATTGCTATTCATTCCTTATTATTGAAAGACCGGAGAAATATTCAAATTCGTATTTTTCGAATATAGTACAAGTCGTAAATATATAATCTTCTATCAAATGAGCAACATTAAAGAATGTTATTAATAAAATGCTGATAGAAGCTATAAATTAAATTAGTTATAAAGTTTTACAATCAATTATTTACTTATCAGATAAAAGACTTGAGACCTTATCAATATTGCTAATGATGAGTTATATGTGGTTTCATTTCAAGTTAACATTTTTTGATACACTAGTATAAAAAAATTAAGAGATTTTAACCATTAGTCGAATTTTTTAAAGGTTAATGGATAGATTTTAAGGAAGTTTGACACGATTATATATTTATAACTAGGAGAGAGAAGTACAATTTAAAAGTCATTGTACCTGCGCATGGTTATCAGTAAAACTCACATTGCAGGGATGTCCAAAATCCAAGTTCTGATATCAAACTAAAATTAGTCTGATATAATCCCCTCTCACACTCAAACAAGTTGCACAGCGTGATGGTATACTGGCAGTTGAGGAGTAGTCGTGGCAGTCAATCCCCAATGCAGTTTTTAGCTCTGAGATACTTCTCAGAGGGGGGGGGGATGGCGAAATCTTGGGTTGCTCTTCTAAGAACGTCCCAGACATGCTCTATAAGGTTAAGGTCTGAAGATCTGGCTGAGCAATCAATATCAAATATCCTTACTTTCCAAGTATTCATCGACCACCTGATCCCTATGTGGACAAGCGCTACAGAAACCCATGACTAACTGTACTCCTGAAAAAAGATAAATATAGGACTCTAAGATCTTCTCTATATAACTTATAGCAATAAGAGAACCTTTGTCAAATATATGCAGGAGTGTGTGACCGCCCAAAATAATGACTGCCCAAACCGTAACATTTCTACCACATTTTCCCTGACGAAGGAAGTCCATTCGTGTGCATCGTGTCCCAAGCTCTATCTACGTAGATACAGGTACGCCAAGAATTAGTGTCCCAATTGAATCTCGACTCATCTGCATGGTGCTCCACCGAAATCTAATCCAAGACGCATATCGTCTGTACCACGCTAACCACGTTCTCTTGAGTACTGCAGCAAGCGGGACAAAAACAACGATTCTTCTGGCATACAGCCCTCTTTCATTAAGCCTTCGCACTACTGTAGAGTGTAAAACTAGAGTTCCAGAGGCAGCATACAGCTCAAGTGGGAGCTGTGAAGCTCTCACTTGCCACACTGAAAGTGCAAAATAATGATCCTCATTTGACATTATGGATCTTTATCGACTTTGCTCAGGTCTTCTCGATATGGATACTACATTCTGAAACTGTTACCACATATAGCAGATGACACTATCGTTATATTGAGCTTTGTAGACACCTGCTCTTGTGAATGGCTTGCCTCCTGTCTACCCTTCGATTCTCCATCTCATCTCGTCATCCGTACATTTGTGGCTCTCTTTACTCATTTTACCAGAAACCTCATAAAATTTACCCAACTCTTCTGAGATATCTGGTAAAATGAGTAACCACGAACGCGCGCGGTTTCTCGCAGAATCTCGACGAATGTCATGAAGAAGTACGAGCACACAAATCCCCGACTGCCTTTCGTGCGCTTACATTCCCTCCACTGTTACAGGTCAAAACAAGCATGTGTACACTTACGTATTCGCCTCTGAATATTTGCATAATTTTTCGGCGGCATAATTAGTACCTTTGGATCAATACCCTTTTGTAAAAAATGGATATAATTTATAACTTCTCTTAATTTTACACACGATTATATCTTTCTTTTCTATTTTCATCGGTCGAAACTAATCTTTTTAAATGTCAATTCTTTACTAATCATTGATAAATCTAACTTTTTTTACTTTCCTTCATTGAAAAACTAGACTTTTAAATATCTGTCATTACTAGAAATCATAATTTTAAAAATGAGAGTTAAAAATTATTTGAGAGAGAGAGAGAGAGATCTTCCCTATTTTCTAAATGAAATCGGAACCTTTCAACTACACAAGACAGTAAGTTACAAAATACTATTTCTTTATGAAATGGTTCTATTATTATCCAAATCTTATGTAATTATTTAAATAAATTTCTAAGACTTAAGAAAAAATAATTAATACGCAAAGTTCTTCATTTACTTTTTATTCAAACTGTTAAAACTTTTGAGGTAAAATATGTATTATAAAACTGTATCTAATCCTAGGAAAACATTTAAAACGTTTTCACGTGTTTGATACTTCTTCCAAATCTTAAAATCAAAATGAAATTTTGATAACGTGAATGATGTTATCCAAATGAAATTTTCATAAAAATGCATCAGAATGAAATATAAAATATCAAGGAACTGTATAATAATACTGAATTCATAGTACTTCTGAGAAAAATATAATCTTAATAAAACTGCAGTAAAATTAATAATGTACAACTTCTCGAAAACCAATAAAAATTGAATTTTAAGTAACAGCCAATACATTAAAAATATTTACTAATATAAGATCTTATTTATTTAGATCAAATATATAAATAAAAAATTAGATAAAATTTATTAAAATATAAATCAATTTACATCAAATATCCTTGCTTATTTAATTCCAAACCATTTGAAGAACTCGAGATTGGGAAGCATTTCATAATTAAAATATCAGGCCTTTTCAAATTATGTCGTCATTACTAATTGAATTCGAACGATCACGTTGTTGAAAGCATAACATGATGAAAAAAATCCAATTTTCAATAATCATGTAATCATTTTCATTGAGATTATACTATCGCCATTTCCGCTAGTTAAAAATCGTTCCAATTGGAATCAAGGCTTTCTTGCAGCTAGTAAAATAATTAAACTAATAAATAAGTGGTATGTCGTGATCTTCAAAAATCATCTGATTTTTTTTCCTTAACTTCCATAAGCTCTATATGTTACTCTGAACTGGAATTCTGAATCCTTCAGGCTCAATAGATCGAAAGAACTAATGCCACAATTAGGTTTTCTCCCTTTTGTTTATGAAGAGAAAAAAAAAAGGGAGTCACAGAATCTAGTTTTGGTGCCAGCACCACCCGTTTCATCAAGGTTAAAGGAAATAAAGATACGTATTATGTCGTGTTTGCGGAAATTGTAGTTTTTCATCCGTAGACAGATATGCCGTAGGGTGTGCGATAAATGCTTTTCATGGCAATAGTTCGCTTCAAAAATGAAAAAAAAACTGAATTTTACTGATTTTATAATCAACGTCTAATCATGTTGCTATACTCGTTTATTGCAAAGGAATGCATCTGTCAACAAATAAAAGGCTTTTTAACTTCTATTGGCATAGAGGCAGCTAGTTGGTTTAACTTTGTTAGTTTTATTATGATGCAAGGCTTTTTCCTACAGTAAATGCTTAGCATATGAATTGATTTTATAATTAGCATTACTTTATGCTATTACAGTCTACAAAAATTTGGTGTTTAATGCCTGCATTCTCTGAAAATGCTAAGATAAATAAGGATAAGAATCACTAATTTTATTGATAAAAAAAATCTCTTTTTAATTTTTATGAATTTAAAGTACTATTGTGTTAGAAACTCCTAATTTCTGTAGAAGGATTTGAGCATAAAAAAGGCGAAAAAAACATGAGACTAATCAAGTTGTGCTGAAAACAAAACCGATGAGAAGATAAGTCAACAATGAATGCCCCTAATCTTTTAAAGTACTGAAAAATAATTATTTCGTTGTCTTTCGAATTACATTTGTTAATGTAATTATTTTTACTTGGTTATCAGGCTAATAAGTTATGACGAAGATCAACACTTTGGTGCCTTACTTATTATTTTCAGGGCTCCTTGACTCATGAATAATTGTGATTAGGGGATAAATAAATGTGCGAGGCTATGTCAATTTAAAAATGGCTCGATAAAATGGTTGGACAATAATAAATAGTGATACGTGGTCTATATTATCATCTGGCAGCGGCTCTTAATTTGTTAGGTTCCTCTTAGGCTCTTCGAATCCACAGTTGAAAGACCCGTAATTAATTATTGTGCACATAATTTTCAGGAATATCATCTGTTTACATGGGAAGGAAAGAGCGCTTTCTTTCCCTCTGTGGTGACCCTTCTTCCTCTCTGCGACGTATTTATATAAGGTTTCTCGACAAGATTGGCACATACACTTACACGATTTCATTACATACACTTCATACATCTTCGCAGAGATTCTTCACACACCCTACACATACATACACCCCCACTTAGACATTTTGCTTTTAGACGTATAATTTAACTCACAATCACCTCAATATGAAGCTCGAATTAAAATAGTATTTACGTCAGGGCACCATGTAGCATATTCCTCAGGTATGTAAATTCCAATGTTATGTAACAGTTAACTTTCAACCTATCTGTTTTAATAATTAAAGTCCCATACGACTGTCTTCTCCTGAGTACTTTTGTCATTCATTATATTTAATTATTATCTTTCGTTGGAGCTTCTTCTGTCTACGCTATACAATCATTTGGTCTTATTAATATTACTAGATACAGTTAATCTCAAAGTTCAAACTTTTAAACAATTTAATTAGAGAGAAGAAGCCTTATTTCAACAGGCTCTGGAGTCAATTCAGTATCGAGGCAATTTCTGCAACTGACATAGATCCTTAAATTGTCAGGATCAATTTCTATACCATTTTGTAGAGATTTGTAACGAGGTGCTATTGTGGATGTTATTGAACTGGGGCAGTTATGGTCTGCGTTTAGAGATTTCTTCTGAGGTTGGTTGAAAAGTTTGTATTTAGCTACATTGTTTGCAACAGCCATTGTGATGGTAGAAAAAGTCTAGTTCATATTTCATGCCGTATGACACGTTCTTTATGTGGTCTGACATTATCTTGCTTGGAAATCTGTTCATTGTAGTCTATGTTGACATGTACAACGGTCCATTGAAGATCACAAGGGTTTCCTTTATTATGGAGTTATTTAAGAGGATTACATGTAGTGCGAGTGAATGTTAGCACGTTTAAAGTTTTTATTTGTTTCAAAATACTTTTTTTTTCGTTTGTTTAAAATGTGTTATTAAAATATTTCAAACAAGTAAACTATTTTAATGTTCTTGATTTACAAAACATGAAAGACATTACTTTTAAAAAGTATTTCAGACATATTTTACATAAATGAAAAGGCGAATTAGTAGGGGATTTGCGAATGTTTAATTTGCTGACTTTACGTTTCAAGTATAAATTTATAATTTTATCTATAAACTTTAAACTCTACAGGTTAATTTGACTCGAAAAATTTTAATAATTTAATAAAACAATTAATTAATGAAATAATGAGATACTTTCAAGTGATCAATTTACACCAAAATATCTTTTTAATTATGATTTATAAAAACGTTGTTAAATTTATTTGATAAGACTGAACGTTTCAATATCTATTATAATTTCTGTATAAGGTAATTTGTATTAGCTTCAAAATTTCTCACTTCGAATTACTTTAGATTTTCCTGCTTCAATATCTTATCTGATGAATAATGTATTAAAACTAAACGCTCAAATACCAATTTGCTTTGTGAAAAATATGTTGCTATAATACATTGACAAGTTAAATGGAACTTTGGAACTCTATATTCTATCCTTATGAAAAATATCTTGTTTGTTCTGGAAGGCTTTCATCCGAAACGGTCTGATTATATGATAAAACTGTCTTCTATCTTACTTAGACAATTGAATGACTCTGTAATAGTCAACTGATTTGAGTTTATGATTACACATCAATTATGAAAAACGATTTGCTTTAACATATCAGTTATGTATTAATTTCCAAATATTTATAAATTCTATAACTAGATTAATTACTTTTATTATGTATATTATGGCTTCTCTTTGACAATGCGTACATTTTAAACGCATTAATTTCCCTGGTCTCAATAGCTTTTAGACATAATTGAAGTGATTTTTTTCTCTTCCCTATTCCTCAGTTTTTATAAAAATAACAATTTACTAATAAAGTAACACAACTCTACATCAAAATAGTGATTATAGCTTAATCACTATTTTATTATTTTTCACTCAAAAAAAAAAAAAAAAACGACGAACTAAGAAGGAGTTGTCTGATGGATACAAAAATTGACGGGTAGGAAAATTATGTACAGAACAGAAAATGATTACAATTTCAAAAAAAAAAACCACATGATTTATTTCAGAGTTACTTAGTTACAAGTAATGACCTCAATAAGGTTTTGACCCACCTCTAGCCTGGATGCAAGCTGCCACACGACGTGGCGTAGAGTGATAAAGCTCCCTGATGGTCTCCTGTGGTATTTCTTGCCAAATTTGCTCCGATTGCCTGGCTCGGTCCTCAACATTTCCTGGTAGATGCAGTTGCCTTCCCACCTTATCCCAGACATGCTCCATTGGAAAGAGATCTGGCTGGCCGAGAAAATGTTGAACAAGCTATAAGACAGTTCATGGCAACACGTGCCGTATGTGTTCTGACATTATCTTGCTGAAAAATAAGGCCAGGGTACTGCAAAAGGAACGGTAGCAAAACAGGTCTCAGAATGTCGTTGACGTACCGCCGTGCTGTAAGGTGCCTCTAATGACAACCAAAGGGGTTCAGCTATGAAGGGAAATGACACCCAGACCATAACTCCTGATTGAGGGCCTGTGTGACGTGCATTAGTGAAAGCAGGATCTACAAGTGTCCTGGACGTCTCCAGACACGCCTTCGATTATCGTCAGGACACAGTAGGAAGCGAGATTCATCGTTAAATACTATACGTCCTCAGTCAGCATCATTTCAACCTAATCGAGCCGATCACCGCTGTTATCTGGCTCGAAAGTGTGCAGGCATGGTGGACACTCGCGTGCGGGTCGCACGTCTGATGGTTGATAACGATGAATCAGGTTCTGTGATAACTGATCTGACAATCACTCTATCCTCCCAATGCTATGGCCCTATGCCGACAGCTATCATCATGACGCTGAAATCTGCCGTTGTCCACCCACCCTCGCCAGCATCTTCTATTCGTCGCATCGTTCCGACCCATAAAAGAAGTGATTCTCTGATTTACCCAAACTATCTCTTTCAATCCATTAATACGACCTCTTTCAAACTCTGACAGTTGCTCGTAATGAGCTCAAAAAATCCTGCGGCGAGGCATTTTTAGTTGTTTAAAGGTATCCTAAATCGCAATGTAATAGAAAATTTGACCATCACATTGAGAATAGCTTCTTATATACATTTGCTGTAAGCGCAGTTCCGATGCGCTGTAACTCTCGCTATTCATTCGTTGGGTACCAAATTTTAATCATTTGCATGTTCGGTCCAAATGTTTTTACATTCGAAATTTCAGTACAATCGGGCAACTCCTTCTTGATGCGTCGTTTTTTTTGTTATAGAGTGTATATATATATATATATATATATATATATATATATATATATATACATATATATATATATATAGAGAGAGAGAGAGTATATGTGTTTGTGGTTATATGTATTCTAATTTTTTTCTTTTGTTTTTATGTAAAAAAAATCAAAGTCTTTTTTTAGCTCTAGTATGTAGAGCAAAGAGCAGAATGATGCACCATAAAACGTAATTGTTCCGCTATGCATTGCTAAGCCTGAATTCTCTAATTGAAATAATGTAGTACATATTTTTGATTTTTTAATACTTTTTATTTTCCTAAGAATATGTAATAATTACTAATCTTTATTCTTCACAATACGAGCATTTAATTTTAAGAGGGTTGGTGATCTAAAACAGCTTTCAGCTATTCAGTCCTAAACCAGAATTTGAAACTTTGTTTCCTAAATATCAATTCCCCTTTGTTCTTGGTCTTCACATATAATTGACCTGTTTAATTATATTTTATTTAAGCAATGTATAAGATATGTAATTGATTTTACGTCTTTTAATTTCTTGATATCTTACTTATTTTTATCTTCATAATCTGATTTATAATTTCATACATACATATGTGTACACACACACACTAACACACACATATATATATACCCAATCCGAACTATATGTATATATCAAAGAAACCAAAAGTATTTTTAGAAAAGACATGGGAAAAACAATAATTAACAAATTTTAAAAAATATTAAGCCAAATATTAAAATATAAATAACTTTCTTAAAAAACGAAAAATTGATTGAAAAAAAAAAAAAGATTTAAAATATATATATATATATATATATATATATATAAAATTTTGTTTCATTAAAAAAAAACCTTTAAAAATTTACATTTTTCATGAAACCTCTCACACACACTTAAAAATTTCTAATGTTAAAGAATGAAGTCTCAATTTAGAAATAGAATATTAAGAAAATTGTGCTACATTATTATAAATGTACGTCATTAAAACTCAAGTTCAGTTTTCTATATCACATCCTTAATATTCAAAAACACTTAGTAAATACGTAAAAGCTTTTTATTTCAATATATAAAGTTAAAATACCAATCAGCATTCGATGATGAACGTGAAACAATCGTATAAAAGAGAAAATGGATTGATTTAAATATTAATGAGTAATTTATTAAAGTAGACTGCTGACTGGGCGTTAACGGAGTCAGCTTTTGATTTGAATATCATAGTATTTTTATTATTAGAGGAGCCAAAACTATTTAAGTATAATTTTCTTTCACACAAAAGAAAAAAATCTTTTATCAGTCGAGTTAGCTGTCACATGAAACTTGTTCAAGGGTAATATCTCTGAAAATCGAGGATTACCAGCATAAATGTGAACCATAATCTCTTCCAGCTTAAAGCAGAAGATTATAATTAATTTGAATTCGACTATTTACATCACAGTAATTCTCTTTAAATCCTATTACGTAGAAGTGTTATTAAATTAAGATTAAGCAACCTTACACAAATATCGTGGATTTGCCTCTGAATTTCGGGTGCAAATGTAACTGAAGGATATGTAATATAGTTTAAAGAGTAGCTCTCTAATTAAGAATTCTGTAAAGTTACCTTGCGAGTAAAAAGTATAATTCGGAAAAGAAAGGAAAAAGAACGTAGTCTTCAATTATAGTGATAGCAATCTACAAACCAAGCGATAGTTCAAATGATTACAAAACCCAAGAAAAACATTTAGTATTAAGTAAATGAGTTACACAGCACTAATTCTCCGTACAGGCTTCAGGATCTGAATATTCATTAAGTTATTTCTAAATGAAAACCATAATACTTCTAAACTTTGTATATGTACCGGAGCATACCGTGGCTGGACAAATGACTGGAAGAGATTTCTGGAGATCTGGTATCTCTCTATTTTGATTCCATCAACTTGATGGAAGGCTTAAAATATAACATTGATCCAGGAAACTAATTGGAAGTATATAAGGTCATATTGATGGTCTGATTGTTTACTCTCGGCTATGTTTCAGACTTTTGATGCTCCTAACAAGCACCCCTTTTTATATTTGAGCTCATAGACTTGCACAGTTATCGATTTCAATATCCCTATTTTTCTCCATACTGATAAAAATAGAGTTTATTAGCATATAAACTATTCTTTTCTCATGTATCGGTTGGCTATTAACATATTCGAGAAACATTCACTAAATTTCTAATGAAACTGCTGTCAAAAATTTCAAACTTGAAGCTTTATATAGAACCTCTGGGGTATTCCGCAAAAAAAGAGGTTCAAAAATCCAGCTTCTTAGTCTGATTTGTGGGAAATTCTAGTAGACACTTTGCATATTACATTTCCTAAGTATTCCGAAAATTTGAGAAATTTGTGCTTTACCATACGGCTGCTTTTATCAAGGTCAGATGATCAGCCATATATTTCTAATAAGATATTCCATAATGCAATAGGATTCAGGTACAGCAAAGTACATGCTTCTTTGGCATTTTCTACAAACAAGCTGTTAAACTTTTATGTATCAAAAATCTCAGTGTACATAAAAAAAAATATTTTGTAATATTATTGTTAAAAAAAATCTGGTTTTGAATCTTTGCGTGTAAAAAGATACGATATGCTACGAATTCCAATTCCATAAAAGCTTCTTTTTCAAAACATTTTAATTACCCGGAAATCCAACCAATCTAATTCTTTCCTTCATGAAATTATAAAAATATGTAATGATACACACACTGAGATATAAATATTCTATTAGAAGTATTTAAAAGGATTAAACAGTGTAAACTAGGTTGCATCCCCCCCCCTTGTATTAAATAATTCACAATAGATAATAATAATAATAGATAAATAAATGTAAATGAATAAATATGAGAAAGGTAACAAATCTGTCTAATAGAAATCAGCTTTTATTGTATATATATATTTAAAAATACAAACAAATCGTATATAAGATTATCTTATAAGATTCATTAGTGTTTCACTCTTTTTGACCAAATTCTTTTTATTCAAAGTTCTTCAGGAACTTTCTGTCATAAAACTCAGCAAAAATATTGAAAATATAAAGACTTTATACAAGAACAAGTTTCTTACTTATTAATAAGAAATACATTTAACAGGAGTTTTATCTCATAGGAAATAAAAATGTTTCAAAAGAAACTATATGAAATGTATTAAAAGATATATTGTATTGTCCTTATTTAAAAGTTTAAATCCTCATGAGACACTCTATTTAATTTTTAAAGAAATACAACTAGAAATTTCATTCTGAAAAATGAATATATATATATATATATATATATATATATATATATATATATATATAATTAAACTAACTGATCATAACTTTAAAAATAACTCAGATTTATGAAAGTAATTAAAAGTGACAGATAGTTTGTTGATCTACTTATTGAATGTAAATATTATCAGTCATTTCTTTTATTTTGTCATTGCTCACCTTAATCACCCTGTGAAGTTTTATAAACATAATATTTCTGATTTTTCATTTCTATTTATTGCTTTCTTGCTACATCATACACTATTGAAATAAAATCAAATTGTTTATCAAATCCAACAAAGCTAGAATTTTCGGGGAAAAAAAGTATTATTATAAATAATAAAATATCTTAAGCCGTATTAATAAAATCTCATAAATATGCTTAAACTTTAATAAATTTTCTTTGCAAAACTTGAAAGTATATATTAATAGCAATAATTATTGCAAAGATAAAGAGTTTAAAGTTGAAAATTCTTCTTAAAAAATATATATTATTTGATGAATAGACTATCCATGCTTCTATTCACAGTAAATTATAAATAGAATCATACAGACATATAAAATATCAAATCAGGAACTGCTTGCCAAATTTTTGAAATTCCAGAAGAAGAAGCTTAAAAAATTGCAAATAATGTCAGATTTTCAATTTTCCACCTCTCGTTTAAATAGAGAACAAAGTTATTTTGGTTCCATTTTTGGGGGGGGAAGGGGAGCAGCATTCGTGCTGCCCTCTATTTTCCACTGCTAAAATTAAAATGACTTGCAAATTATAACAAACGTAGAATTTGTAGTTAATAATATCTTTATTTGCTATTTTAATAAATACTGATATGGTATAAAAGATTTTATTTGTGATTAGCAAGTTAGGTAATCATTTGTGTTATGTATGATTCAAATATAAATGCACATAAAATTCAAATCGAAAGAAGTTATGAATAAAATGCAACTAATAAAAATAAAAACTGTTCGATATGTTGCGTAAAATATTTTGAGAAAACATACTCCTGAAAACAACAAAACAATATATTAAAGAGCTATTTGCTGTGTTTGCAGTTTATTCCAAGATTTATTTCCGCTAATTTTAGATTTAAAAGTTCATAATTATAAAATAAATAAAGAAGAAGAATTACAATTAAAAAAAAGTTCTATGCAAAGTTTTGCAAAGAACAGATTTAGCTCCCAATGCCTCTTTTATATAATTATAGCCTCTTTTTATGATTATCATTAAATTACTTATTTAAATCTAAGAATTAAAGTAAACAGGGAAATATCGAGAAATGGACAACAGTAAACTTTTCCAATATTAAAATAAAAGGAAACGATATTTGTTAAATTGAATATATTTCAGCTAAATGCAATTAGAATTGAAGCAAACAATAAATTATTAAACTGAATATATTTCAGCTAAATACAATTAAAATTGCAGCAAACGATAAAAAATTGAAAAGTGATCTGGTACACCAAAAGTGATTCAACTTAAACAATAGCCCCTTGGATGGCTAATAATAAATAAATAAAAATAAAAAATGGCTACCTCACAGCTGCTTTAAAATTCTGAAGAATGAAATTAATTTTCAGTCATATTTTTATTCCTGTTTGAATATGATTTAAGGTAATACATAAATAGATAAGTAAATAAAATACATAATTTTCATATTTGTTTCACTTCAATCCAATAAAAAAATATAAGGAGAAATTTATCATGGCAAATTTTTGAAAATTAAGTTCGCTAGTGGTGAAAGCAGGCATCATACATATATTACATATATTTTATTTCAATCCAATAAAAAATTCAGGAGAAATTTATTATGACGTATTTTTGAAAATAAAGCTCGTTACTGGTGAAAACAGACATAAAAAATATACGTACCTACGACAGTTTTGGATAAAATTAAAATAATAAACAATTTGGTGATTAAAAATACTTTGTGCCTATTTTTGCTGAATAATTTCTGTACATTTCTGAAAGTAATAAAATTATTTTACTAAAAAAAATTAAGGTAATAAAGAGTGAAAAAATAATTACATATCGGTTTCATCACTCAGTAACTTGAACAATTGTAAAGTGGGTGCTTTCAGTAAATATTACTTTATTTATTAAACTATAGTATTTATTTAATGTAGCTTGAATATAAATGTTTATTCAAATATTTGGTTTATTTTGTCTAAAATTAGCTGAGCCATTTGGGAAATAAATCATTGAGAAACAAGCGAGTGCAATAAAGAGGAACATTATAAGAATTTAAACTAAAAAATGTTTCAAAACTATTTCCTAAAATTATCTTAAAAGATTGCTGATATTGTGATTTTTGAAACTACATTCTAGTTACTTGTAATTTTTCCTAAGGCATTTATAGGCTTTACATAGATCTCAAATTTCAATAACACTTTAATGTAACTAATTTCGTAACCTTAAAAATATTTTTGAAGATTAAATAAAAACAAAGCGAATTCATCTTCTGTTCATTTTGACAGAAATTTGAGTTATTCGTTTTCCTTCGTATATAAAGAATCACAATTTTTTAAATTCATACTATTAGCTCACATTCTCTCTCTCTCTCTATATATATATATCTTGTTCAAATTTTCAATCGTTAATAAAATGCTTTTTATTCATCCACTCTAGTTCAAATGCATTTTTTTCAAACTTGTAGTGGATGGCAATTGATGTTAATACAGTTTTTTCAAATATTAATTCATTTAATTAAATTTAATTTGTGAAAATGCAGTTTATCCCAAATGTTTGGCGCTATTTCAAAAATTACCAAACTTGGTGATTTTTTTCGGCTGAACCTTAAGTACGCGAAGTGGACCAGGGTAGCCACATTTTGCAAAATACCGCCGAATAATTCCTGTCGCGAGGCTAAACTGCATTCCAGCCATTTAATTTACCGGATGAATTAAGAAACAAGCCAATGCTTCTACTATGTCATTTGTCTTGCAAATGGCAAATGTGTTAGAGCGTCGGTGTAAGATCTTCATGTCTTCGGATCGAATCTCGTCGAAGCATTAAATTTTTTATTTGATTTTCAAATAATTAATTTTAGTTTTATATGGGAGAATTTTTTTTCTCTTATATAAGATATTTAGCAGAATATAAATTTGGGAATAAATACTGTCAGTAACGAAGCGTGTAGATCGCTGGAAAAAAATTTCTTTTGCCACTTAATATTGAGATTCTGTCATATGTGTATACATATTTATATTAATCGTAATTATTTAATAATAATAAAAAAAAACTAAAATAAAAATAAATGTTAGCTTAAGTAGGAATTGACTTAAATTTTTTTTACATTACTTGTCTTCTTGTCAAGTAGTTATTTATTTGTTTATATTTTTATTGTTTTTAAGCAATCAACTCAGGCCAGGAATTAATTATAAAGTGTAAGCATATAAATAATAAATCTGAAAGTGGAATTTAAAATTATTCAATATTAAATAAAATTTAAGTTTTGAATAAAATTGGGCTGTAGGATTAAATGTTAATCATAAAAAGGATTATTTTTATATAGTCAAAAATCCTAAATACTTTTTTAACTAATAAAATAGTTAAAAGTAAAATAAAAATATGTATAGAATTTATCACTACGTTATTTATCTTAACATTACTTTATATCTGAAGAATTTTACTAGCCTTTATTTTTGTTTTATATTTTTTAGATGAATATAATTCTCAAGTGTACATTTTATAATCTAAGAACTAAACTAAAAAAACTTTAATTATACACACTAACAGATTAAAGAGAGTATCATTGGTTCTTTATACTATTTATTATTTTATTAAATTGATCCATTTTATAATAAATTTATTACTAGAAATAAAATAACTTCATTAAAAAAAACTTCAAATTTGTCTTAACTTAAAAATGTATTTAACGCAAAGTTTCTTAAAATGTATAATTTTCAAGCATATTTATTCTACAAAGGGGTCTTGAAAATACTTTAGAAAAACATACATTACATAACATATTTAATTTAAATTTAAAAAGCTTCCTTCTTCAACTGTCTTGAAATTACTGAAAGAAAGCGCACAATTTTTCTAACTATCATTCGTTTTCGATTACATGTGTGTCGTTGATATTTTATTCTGTAAAATGAGTGTTACTATTTTACTCCATGTTATTGTTATTTTATTCAAAAGATGGCAGCACGAAGAATCTAAAAAAAAACTATTTAATGTTTCATTTCATACATAGATGGCAGTACTACTTCATGTTAGGTTGCAGATGTTTGAGAAGAGGAAAAAGTTTAAATGTAAAAAAATCTAATTCAAAGCAACGTGAAAGGAATCTTTGATTCCATGATATTGCATACTACCACTACACGCCTTACTTATTTAATTGGAAATTTTTAGTCTTAAATTAATAAAATGATAATGTATATTTTAATAAAAAAAACATTTGCTGAAATTCTTTTTTGTTATTAATTAGGTAATTTGTCTCTGTGACAGAATTTCTTCATGATGTCATAATAATCAAAATATGTAAATACTGATTTTCAGACAATATGGAACATTAATAAATTAACATCTGCAGTAATATACCAGGAAAAGTTCCAAATGTGTGAAATAATAGAAAAAGATCAGAAAAATTTAATCTTTAGAAGAATTCTTAAATTCATCCCTTTTCTTTCACAAATGCATAGTAAAAGTAATAAAAAAGACATATATATTAGTATATCGTTTTAACTAGTTACATTATTATCATTTAATAACATCCTCCCTCTGAAATACAAGAAACAAATATAATTAATTCAGTGAAGGAAGAAGATGTTCTATGCAATGCCTTTAGGAAGAACAGATTTCTCTACCAAACGGGCTAACTTTCTTAAAAACTATTAATACATTATTCAAGTAAATATTAGAGCTAAATCAAACAATAAATTATTAAAGTAGACAACAATATTTTTTCAGATATTAAATTAAAGCAAATATTAAAATGAAAATCAAACAAATGACGAATTATTAAATTGAATATATTTTATACTAAATTCAATTATTGTTGCCTTAAAACAAATAGATTTTTATGTAAGTTCTATTTCAATCCAATAAAAAGCTTAGGAGAAATTCGTTGTGACATATTTTTGAAAATTAAACTCATTACTGGTGAAAGTAAGCATATACGCGAAAAACCGTTACGCAAAAATTTCAAAAGGCAGTCGGGTGATGATTTTGTCATTGAATAAAACAATAGTCATTTTGGTGGATAATAAACAGAAGTGCAGTCGGTACAACAGACGATATGTTTTAAGACGATATCTTTTAGCACGAATCAAATTCGAAAAACAAAAAAAAAAAAAAAAGGAAAAGGGGAAAACTTGCATGAACTGTTCACTAGAAAGCATAAAAGTATATTAAAATAATAAATAAAGTAAAAATCGAAGAAACGAATAAAAAAATTATTCTAGGAACTAAATTTTAAACTAAGTTTTAAGTGATTATTGGTATATAAAGTTAAAAACAATTAAGTTATAAAACATGTTGTAGCACACAAATATTGATACACTTTCCATTAACGTATACAAAATACATCATTAAAGGAAATTATCTGAATATTTTTGGATAGTGATGCTACACACGCACGACCAAAGTAAGGGAGAATCCTAGCTTTCCGAAGCTCTCAAAACAAACATAGAGGATGATTTTTATTTCTACTTTATAAGTTGTGGTCATCAAGAGAGTTATTTATGCTAGAATTCTTTTTTTTTTTTTTTTTTTTTTTTAAGCTTTTTAAAAACTTTTTATTGTTTTTCTTTACAAAGAATAGTATTATTTTCTTTACAAAGAATCTGTATTTATTTTTTGTGGCTGTTTACTTGAACCGAATGAAATCCATTTGTGTGTGTGTTTATGTTTCACAATTTCAAAAATTAATTAAAAACCTATGAGCATTATGTGTCTCTAAAAATTAACGAACCATTCCTCTATTTTCTCGTGTAATCCTTATCTCAATTATGTAAAGGGAAAATATAGAAATGTTCGATATAACTTCCTTTAGTTATGAGTGAAATGTTAATTCGATACGTAAATTCCTGTCAAACATGTAGTAAAGTGTCAATGGCAATTGATTGAATAGCAGCAAACACCCGTTGTTTTTAATATATATACATATATATATACACGCTAGTTTGAAAAACTTTAGCAAATTTTCAGATTGTGCCTTAATTCCAAAAAAAGTTAACTGGATGATATGAAATTCACGTTACAGAGCCACAATGTAGAATTTAAAGTTTGGAGAAAGCATAGTAGCCAAAAAAAAGGGCGGGGGAGAATGAAAAAAAAAGCCTTATTGACAGAATGGCATTAGTAAAAATCATTGTCTGGTTATGAAGAACAACAACAAATCTAAGTCCCTTAGTCATGACCTCCCCTACCTACAATGGTTTACATGACATCGTCTGTTCATACTCAATACCAAATTATCCAGTTTCTTGAGGTAAGAGTTGTCACTCTTCAAGGAGCATCTGTTTGAGCTCTCTGGCATTTTCTATAGGAGACGATCTTGCTGCCAGACGTCTCCTGAAAGCCTCTCACGCATGTTCAATGGGATTTAAATGAGGGGAACGTGCTGGCCAATTCCTTCTACAGATATCATCACTTTCAAGAAGCTCATTAACAGAAGGTCCTGTGTGGATGTGTATTGTCGCTCACAAAAATAAAGTCTGGATCTACGGCGCCTTTGCGTCATACGCACGTGTAAGAGGATAATTTCTTCACAGTAACGAACTCCGATAAGTGAGCAACTATCAAAAATATGAAGCTCCGTTCGTCCATTCAATATAATGCCTTCTCACGCAAGCACTGCAGAAACTACCAACGGTATCTTTTCTTGATTGTTAGCGGGATGAAGTTGAAGAAGCTTGATTGTTAGCGACCTTTAACTACCTCCATATCAAAAGGCGCTGAGAATCATTACTCGGACTGAAACGACTATCATCAGTAATGCGACTCCATTGACGAGACTCCAGTCTATATGTTTTTGACACCATTGTAAACGCTGCAGTTAATGGTATACAGCGTTCAGAGCTGCAGGTTAATAGGCCATCTTTTCGCAGATGTCTGGCCACAATAAACCGTGTTACATGTCGTTCTGTTGCCATACTCAGTTGCTAAATAATGTTATCTGATGTCTTGTTTCAGTTTTTATTATTATTACTATTTGCCTGCAGAACTATATATTGGTCATCACTTTCTGTTGTTTTCCTCGACCAACTACCATTAACCATTTTTACAGCCATACTTGTCATTTGAAAGACCTTCCAAGCTCGACAGACCCGTGTGGTGACCAGGAATGACAGAATAGTCCCACTGTAGCTCATGTATGTCGTAAGAGGTGACTAAAATGGGAGTCCAGCGTTTGGGGAGAAAGCCGGGCACCCTGCTTCTGGGGATTATATTAGGGGACCTCAGAGACTTGCTTTCTTTAGGTAAATATGGGCAACATTACCCCGAGGCACCCTAGAGTTCTTTTTCTTTCTCAAAGGGTTTATTGTCTTTGGTAAACACGGGTGATGCACCTCCGGGTTACCCTAGCTATTCTTCTCTATTTTCGACCCTCCTTCTTGTCAACCAATTTTTGTCTTTTTTTCCCTAATTTTTTCACTTCCAGACCACAGTTAAATCTTGTTTGATGCAGCATAGTCACATCTGGCACTTGCGTCAATGACCCTCTCTTTCACTCACTCCAAACTCTAAAAACTTCAATCTTGCCTATTTCCAAATTCTTGTGGAACATTCGTCAAACTACGCCCCACTTCATACTTGCTGTTCATACTACCTTGTGTAAAGACATCCTTATCGTTTCTTGCAGTCATTATGAACATACGATTTCACTTTCATTCTTGCAAAGAATGTCTGAAAATGCTTTCTTCCTTATTCTTTGTAATTTGCTTTCGCACTCTGAGAGCGCTCTTTCCCCTCTCATATCGTAGTTTTGATATTTGCATATGATCATTCTTCTACTGAGATACGTACTTTCTCTCTCTCTCTCTCTCTCTCTCACACACACACACATACATATATATATATATATATATATATATATATAGAGAGAGAGAGAGAGAGAGAGAGAGAGAGAGAGAATTCATCTTAATACAAATGAAATCTTAGAAATTGGTTAGAAATATTGCAATTATTTTTCCTCTTCCTAAATTTTCCAATTTTTTCGTTCCAAAATGAGAATTTAAGTAAATAAACTTATAATAGTAGATTCCGCTTAATGACATGATTTTTGTAACATCCTTTGCAACTAATGTTTTCCTGGAGGGAAAAAGTATTCCTGAGATATTGCCATAACTGTGCTCTAAACTTAACAAGAATATATTTCCTTACAGCTTCAAATAAGTGTCGTGGATTCCTTTACGAGAGAAGACTTACCAGAAACTTTCTTACAAATTTAATTTATTTAAAATGAAATTACTATTGCAATGAAATTTCTGTTAGTTTCAAAAGATTTGTAATCTTTTTAGTGTAATAAACTGAAACATACATAGTTCTTGATTAGAAAACTGCATAATCTAGTCGAATCAACACTTGGGGGTAAATTTTGAAATAGTAGATCGTATAAACGCTTGATATCTTTTTTAAAAAGTTAAGCATTAATTTTGAAAAGTCACTGACTTTATTAATTAATTTAAGTTGTCAAGTAGAAAAAGTTAAATATTTTGATTTATCTATGACATGTAATTTGTGTTCTATATTAATGATTTCCGAAAATGGGAAATCTCTGTAATCATCAGCCAAAATGAATAAAATAGCAGTGTTAACTTTTAATTCCAAAATATTCCCACAATTAATGGAAATTAATATGATTGCAGACAAATTGATTTCAAAGTAGAATAAATTAGAAATTAGTGATGATTCTATCGTGATCTCAAATGCCTTGAGATAATATTGTTTCAAATATTCGAAAATTAATTTTTTAATGAAACTCCAAACAAATCTTCAAAACTATTATGCTTATGTTTGCTTAAAGTATGTATGTAACTGTAATATATATATATATATATATATATATATATATATATATATATATATTACAGATGTAATATATATATATATATATATATGTATATATATATTACAGATGACAAAAAAATATAATACAGAGAAAATTAAGGAAACAGTAAAAAAAAAATTATCTAACATAACACATTGATTATTAACATTAGTCAGATTATTTTGCATAATTTTTTTGTAATGTCAATTATTATTTATCTATGAAGAGTAAATATTCGCAAATAAGCAGAATATAAAGCCCTTCTCATTTACTAAATTTGAAATTTGGTCTTTATTAAAGTTAGGACAAAATTATTCATTAAATATTTTCAATAAGCACATTTAGGCTGAATTCATAAAAATCACTTTCTTAATTTTCCAACAGAACATTATTGCTTCTTTAGAATGAAAAATATTGGTACCTACCCGAAAGCTTGGAAAATTAATTAACTGAAAGTCTGAAGAAGAAAATTGCCTGTTAGCTAAAAATGTGGGGAGTCTCAGTCCTCCACCTTACCATCACTACAGGTCCTTGATCTTTGACCCTACGCTTAGGGCTGATTCTAAATTACCGGTTTATGGAACTAAGTGCACTATGAATTGTAGAACTTGCACTTGTGGTTTAGCATCTCTAACAAAGAAACCATCAAAAGCATGTATTTGCAACTGGATAAGTAAATACTAATTAATACCATGCAATAATTAATTTTTATTTAAAATTTTGGATCGATAAAATTAATCTTGTTTAATACCTTCTTCCATAGTTGGAGAATAAGACCTAAAATGAAACAACTTTTTTAAGAGTTATGAAAATATACTTTGTGATACTGAGAGAAAATAATTTTGATTCTAATTTTATATTCTATAACCATTGCACCATTTTGTAGAAATGAAACAATATATTCATGGGTCAATTTATATATATATATATATATATATATACATATATATAAAACTTACTTTAAAAATATTTTTCATGTTACTGAATCTACCGTACTTTAATATAAAAATTCAAAAGTCAATTTAGTATTAAATCGAATAATTGGATATTTTTTAACTGACTGTAAATCTTAGGGATTGGTAGACGAGTTTATGTATTGTAATCACACACACAATTTTAAAGCAATGTTAATTTTACATTGATGTTATAGCATTATGGATAGTGTTTTCAATTTCTGAACTTATTCCTCAACGTTGGACAAGACAATTATAAAGGTATATTTAATAATAATAATAATAATAATATATATATATATATATATGTAATGAATTTTGGCCATTGACAAAAACAAAACTTAAATTCACCAAATAAAATAATGATACTAAAAAAAATAATGGCTTTCATGATGTTTTGTTTGTTTGTTGTATGAAATCAAATAATAACTAATTTTAACAAGTAGTTTTTAAAAGAATAGTTTTCATACAGGTTTTAATTTATATAAATTTCTATCTCTCTTGATCTGAGTTTTTTGAATTTATCCTAAAAAAAGATCATAGATTTAGGGCGGGGGGTATGATTCAACTATCTTTTTATCAGCAGAAATATCCGGTGTATATATATATATATATATATATATATATATATATATATATATATAT
>BMAW01056763.1:365427-422626 GCA_019974015.1 Nephila pilipes
ATATATATATAAGAATGTAAATAATTATTAATTGTTAATTAGACAATTTTAAATAAACAAAATCATTAATGTTAAAATACAAATTAAAACCTCTCTAAAAACAAATATGAAACATTTATTAAAACTAAAAATCTATAAATATTACAGAATCAAATGAAAAATGAAGTAAATTATCAAAATAACCATACAATAAAATTGAGAATATCATTCTAAATAAAAACATACAAAACATTATAATGAATAAAACCATAAATTTACTGAAATACAAATTATACATAATAGCCATAAATTATAAATAAAGCCATAAATTTACTGAAATACAAATTATACATAATAGCCATAAATTATAAATAAAGCCATAAATTTACTGAAATACAAATTAACATATTTTTCATTAATTAAAAATTTTAGCCTAGTTAATGCAACGCTAAGAAAAATATAACATATCTCAAGAGAAAGAATTGATGAAAAACAAAAATAGAGATGGTGTAATTTAGATACTGTCCCATATGTATATATATATATATGTGTGTGTGTGTGTGTGTGTGTGTAAAGTAATTTACTTTTAACTATTACTATTTAATTCATTTTTATATAAAACAACACTCGAACCTAATTTCAGTTTCAAATAACTATTTTATTTTAGCAGAGAGAGAGAGACCATTTCTACTCGGCGGGAATTATACAACTCCGCCGTTGGATACAGATTAGGACAGTATGAGTATAACAGCAAAAGCGAGAAAGAGCGCACGTTTCTTTGTGTTTTTGTTTATAAAATAGGGAAATTTCACTTCAAACGTCAGAGATCATGTGGGTTGGATGGAGGGATTTCAAGGGAATCTAAGCGTAGTCTTAAAGTCTTGTAAAGATCATCCCTACAGGTCTGGAGCTTGTGATCTGCTGAGTCTAACAGAATTTTAAGAGTGTGATTGCATAAATTAAAAATAAAAGGGGGAATCAATTAGAAATAAGAATGAACAAAATCTTTTCAAGGAGAGAATGGGCAAATTTAGGAAATTAAATTATTATAATGAGAAATTAATAGGAATTAAGTTAAATCATTACACACACACACACACACACACACACACACACATATATATATATATATATATATATATATATATATATATATATGCATAAGCATTCTAAATGTATAACATATTTAACCATTCCTGAATTGAATTTGTTAAATATGGTAACTTTTTATATTAATTCGTTCACTTATTCGAAAAAAGAAACAATAATAATATAGTAAGTGATTAATTTTCTTTTCTTTTACGTTTTTTTTTTTTTTTTTTTTTTTTTTTTCAAAGAAAACTGGAGTCTTATCTTCTTGATATTCCTCTCAAATGCTAACTTTTTGTGGGGTTTTCGGTGATAGAGAAATGAAAAATCTCTTACAGTTGTAAAAAATTTTAAAAAATGCTTTGAATATATTTCTGAACACACATTGCTTAAATTTAGAAGTCTGACACTTGACGTAGATGCGATGACATTGATTATTTTATTAAAATCTGACATCTTGAGCACTCAGACAAAATATAAATAATTGAATTTTGATAGAAAGATTAGTTGAATAATAAAATTTGCTTCTACTTCTGCAGCTCATAAATTTTTTTACTGTTCTCGAATGTTCTAAGATGAGCTATGTAACTCGTACTCTAATTTTTATCATATTGTTTTATATATTGGAACAGATTATTTTTTAAAATTTATATTTCTCATATCTCAGAATGAAGTCTTTGCAGAAACTGCATCACATAAAATCTCACCAAGGGAAAAAATGTTATAACTTTTAAGTTTCTACTTTTTTTAACTTAGATTTTTCCTAATGGTTATTATCCAACAAATGAACGGAAAAAACGAACTGTTGAGTGAAATGATATCAAGAAAGGGATAAACAGTTCTCAATATCGTGACTCGTCTGTCAGCGAAATGTCGATGAGAGGGAATAATTCTGTCGCCGTAGAAACCTTATCTGTCTTAGGCGGTTACTGGAAAACAAAGGTAAAATCTTTTTTTTTTTCCTTTCTTTCCTGTTTCTTTACGACACCAATGTTAAAGATAAAGAAATATTATCCAAACACTTTACAAGACAAGTGAAAAAAAATCAAGGGATTTCTTGTAAGAAGACATTTGTTGATGAGGCACAAACTTGTTCTGTCGGAAGTTTTAAAAGTAATGTAGTTAATTTCAAGAAGAAAATTCATTGAATATTAAAAGCATAGCATCTGTTCTTAGGTAATCGAAAAAGAGCATTACCAGAAAAATCACTAATAATAATGCATTTAAACAACAAAAGCTAAACTTAATACAGTACACAAAAAATTAAGGGTCAAATACAACCAATTAAAACTATAAGAAATTACTGTTTATTCGTAACCTCTCCATTGCAACAATATACGTAAAATGAACTGCCTGCCTCGTATAAAAAACGCCGGCTTAATGGCAGAGTCGGATTATATAGAGGGAGTACTGCATTAATATTTGGCAATAAAAGTTCATTGAACCTCTGAAGTTTCCAAATTTGATATACAACAATATGAATTTCTGTAACCATAATATTCAGACACAAAAACAAAGCTATCGTCAATTAGTATAAATGTTTTGTAAATATTTTGAACCAATCTAAAAACTAACATTAGAAATGCGTCAGAATTCAAATTAGAAATAATTAGAATTGATCACATTGAATAATTCGATAGACTTAAGGAATAAGCTTTGTATCGATCTTAAAATGATAATAAATCAGTTTTGTCGTAGGTAATAATTTTGGTAGTATTCTTTAAAAGTTTATTCTTCAACTAATTACTAAGATTTTTTTTAATTATGTAATGCAGGGTATTTTATTTCATTTATTGACAAAAATTTTATACTTTAGTTCTAAAGCAAGCATTATTGATCTTCATTTGCTTCCAAATTTTAAGTATATGTTTCTTTAAATTGTGTATTTTTTTTTTTCCAGTTTTTCTGAAAGATATATTTCGTATCTTTTCTTAAACATAATGAAAACCTTTGATTTTATAAAGATATTTAATAAGATAAGGAATATTCTCATCATATACTACTTCAAATACGTTCATAATTATTGCCTTTTTTTTCGCTTAAAAGATTAGAGAACAAATTTTTTATATATGTAGACGGTTCATGTGTTAAAATCATAATCTGGAGCATATTTATGTATTTTTACTACAATATAATTGAGATAATTACATTTCTTCTTAATCCTCAAAACTTTTCAAAATATTTTTATTTTTTTAACTGCATTATATAATTTTGAAATGGATGAAATGACTAAACATAACAAACATATTTATATGTTCTTATCTATTTAAAGTTTGGGATTTACATAAAATCGAAAAACGATACGTATCACACAATATATGTGACCACATCTTCAAGACATTAAAATCTAAATTTATTAAAAAACGTATAGTCTCATGTGTTTGTTTTTTCCTTAAAGAACATTATTGTGTATAAAATACTAAATCATCTATCCAGTTTTCAAAATAACTAAAAAACCGCGGTAACTCACTTGAAACATACTGCACTCCATATAAGAACGAATATATTTTCCCCATCTATATGCTTTTAATATTAATGCAAGTATCACAGATCGTGCAAACGGTAATGATCGCATGAACTAAACTGCCTTACCGCCCATAAACCGGAACTTTCAGACGCTGCGTCTGAAAACCCATTGCTCTCCTTTTGCTTTTCGGTAACTCTCACCCCTCCCCTAGCAAGAAGGGGATGAACGATAGAGGGAGAACTAAGCAAAAAGGAAAAGGGGAATATGTCACTGAAGATGGGCAAACGAGCCAGGCTCATCCCACAAGCTATACTTCCACTTTCTCCAAGAAATTGCCCAGAGGTTGAATGGACAACATTACAGAGTAACATACTTCTACCAATTCCGGATTCCATTGTGAGAGATTTGCCATTTGTGGCGGATTTATTGCATAGAGATATGATTCAACAAGGAAACTTCATTACGTACATGCCCAATGAATGCTACAAGTATTAACTAGATGCCTTATTCATTGTATATATTACAAATGAGTTGAATATTATCAACTTCGTTACTCTCACCCAAATACCGATGATAGGTATGTTATTTATCAACAGTATTTAAGGTGATTAACATGTTTCAAAAGGATTTTAAATAAGTAATCGATTTTTTTTTAAATTTTAATCTGATATTAAAAATCGTCTTTAACTTTTAAAAAATCTGTTGAATTTTGTTTTTATCTTAAATAGAAGCTGGAATTACAGCTACAAATATTAATGATTGCGAATTACTGACTGGAAGGCTCTAAAAATATTTCTTTTTTCATCACCAAAAAACACAATAATCCAAAATGCTACACATCAATGAATCTGGAAGTTTTATATAAATGTATTTCAATCAATCATACAAAGAATAAGCAATTTTTAGATTTTAAATTGAGTAGAAGCTTTTATATTGAGGTGAAGTGAAAAAATTAAATTTTATAGTGAAAATTTCAGTGTCAGAACTGGACTACCATTGCTTCCCATATGGAGTTATATATTATTATGAAAATATCTCTATTTCTTAGATACATTTCCACTATTAAATTCAATTTACAAAATACATGTACTTATTTTCTTTGAATTAATTATGTTTTGTGGAAAGTCTTGATTTTTACTTTTATTTGTATAAAATGTCCTTAGGTGATAAAATACACACTACAAACTTCTTTCTTTTGTATTTTTCTAATTTTGAGGCGCATAAGGTCTTAAAATATGCATTTGTAGGTATTATTTATGTTAATTCAAAAGATTTTCTTCGACAATGTTACCTAAGACAACGTTTTTAAAATTATTTTGAAACCGAAGTGTATTATCAAAAAATTATCGTAAGTATTATTTTATCAATAAGGATTGAAAGCACATTTAAAACACGTCGTTAACTTCTCTAAGAATTAACTCTTAGTCTTTGATTGTTAAAACTTTAATCCAAATTTTAGAGCAACATTTCATTATATAGATTTTATGATCTCATAAGGCATACTAATAATTAAGATTATGTATATAAATATACATATTTTATCACTTTGTTTATTCATTAAAAACTTCTTTTGTATACATTATTAAGCATAATGTTGTAGTTGCTGCGTTTTAAAAAAAAATGTATCTGCGGATAATCTTTGTGATATCCTGATTTGAAATGCAATATTAAAAAAAGATCAACAAATATATGAAGAATAATAATAAATCTATTGCAATTAATAACAGAAAATGTATACATAATTTTTTTTTTCTAAATTTTTAAGGTGTTAGTAATAGAAATAACAATGTATATAAAATATATAGTTGAAGCATGTGTCAAAAGAATTGATAAAGAGCTACGTAACTGAACGAAGTACACCAATTTTTTTGTTGTTTATACACGATTAAAAAAAAAGTGTTTTTTTTTTGATGTTTCGATATAAAATTCTTAAAAACTGTTTTTCAATAAGCATAACTTAAGATAACAATAAAAATATGCTTCTGTACAGCAATACATTGTGTAATTATGCACAAATTTTCATCAAAAACAGAATGCAAAAATTGCTTCAAATTCTCCACAAATATATTTTAAGTAGTTTTACTGGTATAAAAGTTAATAAAAATGTAGAACTGAGGTATTTTTAAATCTGCAAAATGCATAGCAATACGTGTATTAGTAAAAAATCATTCATTATGAAAATATGTAATTATATTCTTTAGAATGAAAAAATAAAATAAAAATCATAAAAAAAAATCACCACTTAAAGTTATAACCCTTTTTTGAATAAACTTTGGAAATAAAATTTTTGTGTAACATATATTTCTTAGTAATATTTATATATATTATTATTTGAATAATAAAGTAAAGTGGAACCTTTTAATAATAAAGTGGAACTAGAAATTAAAAATTTATTTCCAAATATTTAAATATTGTTTAAGTTCAACATATTAATCCAATAATTTCATTACAGCGGCTCCTTTTATCACATTATTTCCTGTAAAAGGTAAAATTGTCGCTTTATGGGTTATTTGTGGGTCGTTCCAGATTTTTTTTATTTTGTTCTTCGGAGACAACCTCATCATCGACCTCTCGACTCAAATTTAAAGATTGATCTAAATCATCTTCCTCATTTTCTAACTCACAATCAGAATCAGAATCATCAAAAATTTCGTCTCTAAATCAGCGAAAATATTCTGAATCTCTTCCGTGGTAAGTTCTCTTTTACGTTTAGGCATTTTTTTTTAAAAAAAATCAAATTAATTTAAAATGAAATGATTAAGTAATCGAGATGACAAAATCACTTACAAAAATAACTATGCACTCACCGCTAGTGAGAATTTGAGTATGAAGGAAAAAAGAGGGATTTTTAGGTAAGGGTGAAAGAGGAAACTCCACCCCCTCTCCCTTCTGAATACAAAAGAAACCGGTCAAGCAGATGATGTTCCGGGGCTATAATAGGCCTCATGCTGATTCGAAAGCTGTTTACAGGGGAAAGCACGGCTTGGCCGCTACATCGGTCTGCGCCGGCTTTTAAGGGTATATTCCTTTTGGCCTGTAGATCGGCCAGCCGTACTCAAAAGGTTAAATCTGTTTTTCAATTGAATCTTGACCAATTTTGTAAATGTTCTCTATTGGCTGATTATTTCTTTATTCAGAAAATTATCCAACTAGCTTCTATCCTTTTGGTGTATCACGTAATTATGAATCTTTATCTCTCTCTTTTATGAAAATCGCTTGTTTTGCTAAATAAAGCTGTTTTTCTTTTTGCTTGCTTTTATTTCCTATTTACTGAACACTTAAGTTCTTTCAAATAGAGTAACAACAAGATTTCGAAATTTTGTTTGTAGAAACTATGATTAATAGCAAAACATCAAATAATGAAATTAAATAAATTTCAGCAACATTCGTCAATACGCATTCATGTATTCTAATATTTCATAAATAATATTTAAAATTCTTCGTACACAGATAACTTAACTACATAGACTCTTCAGCATTAAAAACGTGTAAACATATCAGACAATGTATTTTATCATTCTACAAAAATTTAACATTCTTAATACAAACATTAGAAATATGAATTTATCAAGTGTACTTGAATCAATGTCTATTATACGCGCGATAAATAGCCATTTTCTTAATTTTCGTATACCGCCAAAAGAAAAAAATAGCACATTTGATATTTCGCTTTGTAAGATAAAGCTTCTAATTAAAAAAAAATGCATATGTGTACGGACATATTACAATCTTTTACTTTTTCTCAACACAGGAAAACGGCAAGCGCATCTGCACAAAGAGTGAAAACAAAGCCAACCGCCCACTAAAAAGATCGCCAACTACGACACCTTCCAAGACAAAGAAAAACAACAGACCGCTTAAAAAAGTCCAGAAACGTGCAAAAACAAAAGAGTTGTGGTTGCTGCGCCTAAATGATGATGAAGCTCAACCTTTCACTTTTGATTAGTTGCATCGTTAATTTTTAGAAAATCGGCACAATGTCAACATCTTATGCTGTTCTTCTTGTCAAAACCTCCAAAGTATTCTTTTTTTCCCCTTCTTGCTGGAATATTAAAGATTAATTGCCTGCTAGAAAGAATAGAACCGTTAAAAAGGTAGGCTTTTTGCCTCAAAACCTCCGCTGTTAATTTTTTTTCTCCTCTTACGTCTTAGATATTATAATCTTAATAGACGGATAACTTTTACACAACAACGTTCCCCGCTCGGGCTTTTAATCCTAACGTAAGAAGTAGGCGGGGAATGGCTGATTTTTCAAACTGTTGCCATTCTGTTAAGAAAATGTTCACTGTTTTCTTAAACTGCTAATTTTTTTCTCTTCTGCCTAATTTCTGGTCAGCAGTTATTATAAAAGTAAGTTGTGGCATTGTTCAAGAAATAAGATGTGTAAAGTAACTGGAGTTAGTTGATAAAGATAGATGGTTTTTAATAATCGCCGGATATTGTAAAGGCTTAACTTATAAAGAACACTCATTACAACAAAAAAATTATAGTTACATGGTCTTTTGACTACAGTCATTTTAGTGACTGCTAGTTACTTACTTTTTAAATATCTTAGTCGTAAATAGCTGCTCGGTACTGTAAAATTGTAGATGGAGGCAAGAAAAGTTGAGATTTTTCATACCATATCTATTATCATTTTTAAAATTTGTAGTGAAATCTATAAACGTGTATGTTTCATAAACTTGATAATTATGATAATGTATTAAGAGAATTTTAATTTATTTTTTCATATGATGGCATCATTTCTTAAGACTAGTAGGTATTAAATAGAATCGTGGCTAAAAAGAAATCGAATATTTAAAAAAACCTTTGTATTTTATTTGCAATTTTAATATTATCACCTACAATATACACTCCTCCATAACCCTTACATTGCTCCATGTGAATTTTCAATTGAACAAAGTAATGTTGGAAATCATTTTCTGAAACATATTCATGGTATCCGTCGCTTTGTCTATCATAGCTTGAACTGTGTCAAATCCCGTCCCTTTCAGTGCTGATTTCACCTTAGGGAATAGAAAAAAAGTCACATGGGGAGAGGTCGAGTGAAAGAGTAGATGTTCCATCTCAAGGATCTTATGCTTGCTCAAAACCGTCATGACAGACGATGCAGTATGGGCCGGGGAGATGTCATGATGAAGAATCCATTACTTGATTTTTTACAATTCCCGAATAATTTGCCGAACAGATTCTTTGTCGATTTTTATGGTATCAGCAACTGTGTGAATGCTCAACCTACATTATTTTTGGAACATAACACTTTCTTCAATGTTTTGTAGTCGAGGTAGGTCCTCTGAACATAGATTAGCTACAATTTCTTCTGGTCCCTATTTAAATCTCTTAAGCCATTCAAAAACCTTAGTACATGATAAAAAAAACCCTCATTGTATACTTCTGTTTACCAAGAATGGACGAGTTTCTGTGGGACGAATTTTCCAAATTTCAAAAGAAATTTCACCTTAACAAATGTTGCCCTTTTCAAACACTTTAAATTCTTCCGACGAGGTGTAGATGCAAGTTCCGGTACAAATGCCACAAACAAAATAATGGTTCTGCAATTGATTTAGGGGCAGGAATGAAAAGAAGCGATGTCAAATGACTTGGCTATGTATGTTTGATCTTGGCATACGCACTACTTGCCTGTAATCGATCAAGATGTGGTAATGTTTTAGCCACACCTTGTATCACATGAGCTTAAAGATGAAAGACGAAGAAACTTTTATAATATTAAATTTGATTGAAAAATGCCATCACTTATCGATGAAATATCAGGTTATTGATATATTGTGGTTGCTTCATAATTTACTGTATCGTTTGACCGAATGGATACTTTTATGTCAAATTAAGATCGATATGAGCTTTTTCAGAATGAAATAACTGTAAAATGTGTTTTAAATCACAGTTACTTTAAGTAGAAATCATCATTTACTTTTAGCAATCAAAATAACATAACAGCAAAGCATAGCAATACACAATCACTGTTCACTGAATAAAGTAATTAACAAATAAAAAAATCTGGAGCCTAAAAATTAACAAGCAGGTATAAGTTTCGTATTCTCTGGTTAATGGCGTTTTTTCAATAATATCTACACTTTTGAGCGTCAGTACCCTACACCTGAAGCTTTCTCATAAAAAAGAAAAGAAAATATAATCGGATTTATTGCACAAAAAGAAATACGTTGTGTTGTGTAAATTTTTATCAATTCTATTCCTTCAATTGTGGAATCTCACGAAGAAGTTGAATCGATAGAACAGAATATAATAATAATAAATGAAACAACTAAAACAAAGGAAAACGTTATAATCTTCACATTGAGATACCTTTAAGAAATAAAATTTGACTTTAAATTTCTTGCGTATTAAACACTATTTTTTACATATTCAAAATTATTTATTATATTGCACGAATAAATTTTTCTTGATTAAAAACTAATTATTGACCATTCCTTTGTATAACTACTTAACTCACTTAAATATTTTATGATTATTTTGCGTTTTATTATGTATTTTACTAAGAATGAAGATGCATTTTTATTACATTGTTGACTTTTTGAATAAAATCAAATTGTTGCAGTATTCTGCCTTTATAAATTGTATCATAAAACACATAAGTGAGATAAGTAGTAATTAAGTGGAATGGTCAACCTGAGAAGAGATCTTTGGTCTTCATGTTTCTTGTGGAGGAGTCAACGGAACAAAAAACTCAAAACATCTGACCTAACTAAAATATTTTTAAAAGATATAACAATCGTGAAATATTATGTTTTTTTCACACTAAGCGTAATGGTACAGCGTCAGGGCCACGATAGTCGAGTCGTCATGGTCACGAACTCATGGCTATCTTGTTTCGGTCAAGCCATGGTTTCGAGTCCTGGTGCCACTAAAGACCGCGTAGCTTCGTTGCAAGTCCTCCCTTGGGATGATGTGGAAGTTAGGAAAATAGGTAACCAGCTCAGATGTTCTCTCATTTGACCATAGTTCAAAGTTACGATCTTCGTTGTTGACAGCCCTTGTACTGCTTCCAAGTGTGACGTTAAAAAACAATCAATCAATTACAAGATACAGCATTAAATGGCAAGCGCTATTAATGCTTTTTAAGTGCATTTAATTTACCATTAGTATAGAAGACTGATGCACATAGCTTCCCCTTTTTTATATTTTAAGTTTCAGGTTTATTATCTTCAAAAATAATAACTACTCAGTAATGATAATTTCTTTTACAAATTGCTTAATATTTATTAGATTTGTAACTGAATAGTTAAAGACATTCATATTCAGTAAATAATATTTGAAAAAGTAAAAATGAAAAAAAATTTCAATTTAAAAAATAAAACTTTTTCACACATAAAATGTGTTCAAACATTCTTTTAGATAAATTCAGTTACAGAAAAACTTTGAATGTTTCCCTTTTTCTAACTGCTCTATATATTAATATAAGAGTATTACTTCAGTATATTATTATGCTACAAAAAAAAATACAATTGAGTTTAACATTAAAGATACTGATTTATATGCGAAAAACAACATTTTATCCTTTTGCGTCCTTTTACTTCCTTTACTGTACGCAAAAGGAAGTGCACACCCAACTATTTTTTTTATAGATCTGCATTTAAAATTTTGAGATGGTTGCTTGTATGTAGTTTTTAATATTTCATCAGGAGCATTTGAAATATTGTTATTTCTTTTGTTTTACTTTTCTTCGTGTAATATTTTAAATTAGATACAAAAATAGTTTTTATATTTTAATCTACAGATGATTATTCAAAATTTAACTACAAAACTATTAACCACAAAATAATTTAAATAAGTAGGAAAATTTCATGCACAAAATCACTCAAAAATTATGCTTAGGAGAGCAATAAATAAAGAAACGCTCGCTTTATTATAACTTCTTTGGATAATGATATTTTACCGGAAAAAAAGAAAAATTCACTTTCACCAGGTCCATCAATAATTAGATGTTTCCTTGAGAAAATGAATACCTTCTTTATTTTTGTGCACGATAATTCTTTGAAATTTTAACGGCATATTTAATTTCATCTTTGAATCAATCAATTTATTTCGAACATCACTGGCGCTTTTGAAGCAAAAGAAGAAGGAAAAAACGTATCCTTTGTTCTTCATCACATTCTGCTCTTTGATGATCTATTTGTTGATAGAAAGACGCCTAATCATGCATAGTTCTAAGCTTTAATCTCATTGGTCGCAATAAAAAAAAAGGTGCACAGTACATGAGAGGAAAACAAGAAACGTTGTGCTGATGAACGGAAGTGAAAATTTTCCGGCTAAAGAGAAAGGTCCTAAATGGACAAGCTCGATTGGCTTCGATCAAACACCTAATTTCGGAACTAAAAAGGCTTAACTAAAAACTTCCAATTACCGGCCACCAAACAAAATTGCTCCGCCGAACTCTTTCAACTTCCGCAAGAGAATAAACTTTTGCGGTGAAACTTTCGAATTTAGTACTTTTGAACTCCCTTAATTAAAGTGGAAAAAGATTCAGACGGCATTCCTTCAGATTCGGTTGTTGCTTAGAGCATTTTGATGTGGAAATAAGAATTCGAATTCGCCTCCTTTCCATTTTGTTCGAAAAATTCGGTTGCACTCAGCACGTATTTTGCTTGTGCGGGTGTACTTATCATCACTCGTTAAAAAACTAACTATAATATTGTCAGCTCAAAACAATTAATCTTTGTTTACAAAAAATATAGATGAAAAGACATTGAATCGAAAAAATATAAATCCATTCTGAAAATACTGAAGCATTTTTTTTTTTTGTGTGTTAAATATGTTGAGAAAGGAAAATAAAATTCCTGCCGCGTTGCTGAAAAACGCTTCAAAGCTCCTCTTTTAAACACTTAATTGCATGTAAAATTCAAAATTAATTAAAAAACATTTTTGATTAGGAAAAATATTTACGTAATGTTATTTTCTTCTTGAGGATATTATTGTAAAAATATTAAGATTAAAACTAATATTAATTAAATATTAAGATTTAAAACTCAGTAAATTACAAAAATGCATATATATATATATATATATATATATATGCAATTCGTTGAATTATTAAATATACTATTTATATTCTTTCTTACCCATAATACATATTTAAAATTATTTATCATGCCTTTACACTAATTTAAAATACATTTAAAATCAAACAACGTTGGTAATGTATTGAAAACGCAGTTAAATTTTTAAATTTTAAGTTGTTATAATGGTCGTGGTAGCCGTATGATCCTGATCGCGAGCTCACGGTAGGCGTTGCTTTCATTGAATTGTGAGTTCCGATCCTGATGCCACTGAAGAAGCATCACGCACCAGGACTGGTGCGAGCTAAATTTGTCCACGACTCAAGTCCTATTGGCGTGATGTGGAAACTTGGATTGGGGAGGGCTAATTAAGGTGTCGTCCTCGTCCCCGCGTCAAAAATTACGATATAAACTACCAATAACCCTCGTGTCGCTTCAAAGTGAGACGTTAATACACAATCAATCAACCATCTGAAGATGTTGCTTGTAGCCGCTGTAGCCCAGAGGTCATGGTCATAGACGTGCAGCCGACGGTTTTCTTCGAGACGAGAGTTCGAGTCTTCATCCCATTGAAATCCCACCGAAATACCGGGGCTAATGCACGTTGAATCTGTCGTGGCTCAAAGTCCTCCCGTTGGCGTAGTGTGGAAATTTGGAGATCGAAGTGCCAACTCGGATGTCGTTCTCGCCACTTGAGTGAGGCTCAAAATTACGAGGTCATCGTGTCACATTAAGTGCGACGTTAATGAAACCAAAAAATAAATAAATAAAGATGTTACTTTTCACTGATGTATAGCAAGGAATATAATTAGTCTAAAACAGTTTCAATGTTTGTGAAAATAAGTGAAGGTTTATCTTAGAACAAAACAAAGTTTGAGATATTGATGTACGGAGAGGAAAAATATGTTAATTCCTGCGTTTTTTTTATTCGTAAAACTAACAAAATATATTTAAAAAAAACTTTAGTTCGATATTTTGAAAAAAAATTAATACAAATCGAATTCTATTTAACGATGAACTAAGATTAATTAAACACTCTCAAGGTAATTTTAATTGAGCTGAAGAAATTATCATATTGACAGATTTTAAAATAATTGACAGGCTGAATCTTAAATCTGAATGCTTCGCTATTTGCGTTGGATTTCGGAAAGTAAAAACTTCCAAGATATTAATGAAGTATTCAACTGAAATGAAATTAATAAAAGAAACATGTCACTGACAAAGAAGGACTGAAAAAAATTTATGAAGTGAAGAGCAATTAGATTTAACATAAGTGACGAATTTTTAAGACATCAACATTAAGGCTTGGTTTCTTTTCACTTGACACGAATTTTTGCTTTTTAAAGCTTCATTATGTCAAATACAAATTTTGAATCACATATATTTCGACGTATGCTGTAACGAAAGATTACTTCAAGCAACTCACGACTAATGTATTTCGCTTTCCTAAATTTCGTTTACACTATTAAAACATCTAATTAGTATGAAGCTAAGGAAAAACTTACATTTTCTTCTACAAGCAACGAAACGTTACGTATTTGCCTAGAAAATTAAGTTAATAATTGATAATAAAATCCTGTTATTTCTTCACATCACTAGCCGTGACGCATGCTTCACTTTGCCAGTACTGAAAACTTCTTTACAGCCAAATTATGCGCATTTTTTAAAAAAGGGTTAAATAGCTTGTTAATGGATTTGGAAGATTCGAACGAAAATGGTAAGAAAAATATGGGAAAGCGGAAAGGGAAAAAAAATTTTTACTTGAACGGAGTAAATTTAATTTTAGTCTTTTTGTAACAAAAATAAAAGTTCTTAGGGAAAAATAATCGCAAGTTTATCCCTGCCTAGAAGTGACAAAGATTTCAAGTTTTTATTTTGGTGAAATTCGGTGGCAGTCACGTCTTTGTGATCACGTGTTCTGAGGATAATTGATGACTGAATATTAATTATTCATTTAACGAGCATTGTTTGTCCCCTTACGCATTTCTTTGCTTGCTTATGCTTTTCGACATTCCGAGGTTTGCAAGAAATTTTTCTGAAACTTTACGTGTTTTTTCCCCTTCTTTCACTCTCCTATATTTTGTAGTTACATCAAACACACAGGAAGAATTTATAATTATCTTCATTACCAGATTTTCTAATCCAGAAGCATTCTTTCTTCTTCATATCTTAATAACAGCTCCCTTTTTGTCCCGATTTCCCCCTCTGATAGATTCTTTTTATTTTTAATTCAGAACGAGCAAAAACTCGCTCGTCTTATGAACCATAATGCATATTTTTTCCTTATAAAAGACACCTTTGAAAATGCATCTCTATTAATAATTAAACCCTATATAATAGTATTATAAATAGTTTAGTTAAATGGTTGTTTTTTGTCATCTTCTATATTGATTTAATCTTAATAGGGCGTTAAATCCTTTTAGAACCATAATTCAAAACGTATGAATAGTGCCCTTTTTTACATTATTGATACATCTATAGATATTGATGATATTTCGAAATTGTGATATCATAGGATTTCTTTGTTACACTAATAATCAGTTTTTTTTCCTGACGCAAGAGGCAAATTTCAGAGATTTGAGTATATCAATTAATGAACTACTTGGAAACTTAAATTCAGGTTTTTTTTAAAAAAATGTTATTCACTATTCTCGCCACTAGGATTTCTCACACTTACACATGTAAAAGGATAATTTACATTTGTTTTATCATTAGTTTAATATGACCTGTAGTTTTTTGGAGCTCTTCATTTGTTTGATTTGAATATTTATGACAAAAATCGAATCAGACATATAATAAAAGTTTTTAAAAAGTTTGTATGAAAAGTTTTGCAAAGAGCAGACTGAGCCACCTAATGTTCGCCTTTTTTGTAATTATTATTAAAATTCTCAATTAAATATAAGAAATAAAGTGAACGATGAAATATCGAGAAATGGACAATGATAAACTTTTCTGATATTAAAATTAAAGCAAACGATAAATTATTAAATTGAATATTATATCAACTATATGTAATTAAAATTAATTCAAAAGATAAATTTTTAAAGGAATATATTTAAGCTAAATGTAATTAAAATTGAAGCAAATGGTTAAAAAAAAATGAAAAGTGATCCAATTAAAGCAACAGCCCCTTGAGTGGCTAATAAAACTGTTGATTTTTATATTAAAATTAGATAATGAAAGAGTTTTTGACTACAACTTGTTAGTTTATGAGATTAAATGTATAATAAAGAATATGAAATAAGGAAACAGTTTTGAAAAGTCTCTCAATGCGATATTTATTGAAGAAAAATTATCACATGGCTGCAAGTAAAAATTGCATTTAAAAGAACAAAAAAAGGTTTTTAAGTTATCTTGTTTCATTGGATCATGGCTAAAATATATTAATTATTTATAAAAAAAAAAACCCGGAAGTTTTAAAGTAACTTTGTTTTTATAAAGTAAAATTCTTAGGCTCTCCGACTGCTGTGAAAGGAAAGTCTCACATGATTGCTTAAAAATGGATATGTGTGTGTGTGCTGTATTTGATATGTATGAGGAATCTAATACTGATATAGACGTGATGTGCTTGCTTGCATCATGCATTGCATCTATTTTAAAATTGTGTAAATTAAAATTTAATATTCATACCTCTATAATACCTTCCCCCCGAAATAGACTGATTTATTTAAAAAGTGCAGAAAAAGTTTAACAAAACATAATTACAATATTACACCAACCATGACTAATTGTCACTCTTTCACACTTTTGAGCTTCACTGTCACATAATTTGAAATTAAAATTATCAGTATTAAGAAAAAATAATTAAAAATATTTAATAATTTAAAAACACCGAAAGATTATAATGTTAATAGAAAATACGATAAGAATAAAACCAATGGAATTAAAATACAATCAAATATTCAAAGAAATGAAATCAGAATTTAAAACAAAAAACACTCGACGCTTAGCTTTATAAGTATCTCCGACAGGAATTAATATGTACCTGAGAATTGCTTTTTTCGGTCTTTATATTTCAGCTAAAGTTGTGTTTGATAAGTGTTAAAGAATAGAACCCAAACTGGGTATTCATTTTCAAAGTGGAAAGCTTTAATATCGGTTTCTAACTGATATCAAATATAAAGAGCAGTATATTTTAATATAGGTCTCTGTTTGAATCAATGTATTTTCCATTATATTTTAATCCTAAATGGGTTTTTCCATTATTGATGCTAAAGGAGAAAAATATCACACTTACAAATAATTTCTGGATTTTACGGTCATGGGTAATTAGATATTTATAATAATATTTCATTACTTTAATTTAGAAAAGTGTTCTAAGTTTGTCAGTTTATTAACCTAGAGACTTTTAGGTGATGGCGGTTTTAAATTTTTAAGGCATTGTTCTTTAAAATTATAATTGATTATAAAAATAAAGTAAAATAAATTGTTATTAATCCACTTTTTCTCACCTAAATTTATAGGAAGCTTGAATTTAAAAATAAACATTCATTATTTTCATTGGATTGAACTACTGTTTAAAGCAATATTTAACTTGGACCATTTAATAATATTTGAAGATCTGTAATTTCTTTCAATCTCACGATTCGATTACTAATATACAACATGAAAATTGTAATTAAAATTCGATTGAAGAATAATTATTTTTATCTTTAATTACTTTTATTATTTTTATCTAAATTTCTCCACACATTTTGCCTCTTTAATCCTTATCTAGAGAAATAAAATTGTAAGATATTTTTGAGATTAAAAAATTTCCAATTATTTCTGAATCCATCTAAGTTACATTCAAAACCCAATGGATACACATACTTTTACATCAATATCTAATTCAGCTTATAGAATTTATAAATTCAGAATAATATTTAAATGAAACTCTTTTTAAAATATTTACTTTATTTTCAATCAAAAGAGAGAAAAAAAATCTTATAACCCTCCCTCGTTCCAGTGATTTTTCTCAAAACGTAATCTCTATTCGTAATAGCTTTCATTTCTTCCCTTAAATCAAGAAGCGAAACGCAGGACAAAGAATAGCATTGGCAAATAATTTTGAAAACAGCCAAAGAATAGAATTAGCAGTACTGAATACTTCTCCGTGCTTCCAAAATTCCTGAGATGCATTTTTTCCCTTCGAAATGAGAACAAGCCTTAGAAAAAGGTAGTTTACTTCCATCTTCTACGTCACCGGTAGGTACATTCAAGCAAATATCCATCTCTATCAAAATAGTGTTTGTTTAATTTCAAAAGAAGTCGCTTTCTATCTCGGATGCGAAAGAGAGTGTGGTTATTTAACCCTATTTTTGAATGAAAGCCTCTTTTTCTCTTTCTATCTATCTAAAACTGATTAATACAAACCTTTCCATGCATAAAACGGGGTATTATTCTGAATACGCTCTGTGAGAAGTTAAATAGAAGAGCTCGAATAGACTTTATCTCTCAAGAGGAAACTATGCAACAGGATGCAGGGATAAAAATTTATCAGAGGAATTACACACTGAAGGAGAAAAAAGTACGAATTTTAGCGCGAGTTAAAATAAATAAAAATCTTTGAAAACTTTTCACTGGGTTCTCAGCGAGAGAAAAGAATTAAGAGCAGTGATGGATTGATTATAGCACGATTTATTCAGAGGCATGATGGGAAAAGATTGAGAGAGGAAGTAGCCGTGGATGTGAAAGGGAACCCCGTAAAAACTGTTGCCACATTAACAAAGCAAATAACGCCCTGATCGATTTACATTAATCACTGGTTGAGTGGCAGCTAAAAGTACCGTTCCTTCATATATATATATAAACACACATATTTTTTCTTTTGTTATTATTTTCAGGATTTTTTTCCTCTTTTCTTTTCTCTCAAGAGAGAAAGGATGATAAGAGAGCAAAAACAAAACTAAAAAATCCGAATCTCTTGTGTGTTAAAAGTGCGGAAAAGACAAAAAGAAGGGGGTTCTCACAACGCATGCGCTGGAACATGAGAACGAGAGCAAGCAATTACTGGAATTTCTAATTAACACATTTTAAACTTGGCCGAGCGTGCACTCATCACCTTACGCGTCAACGGGATTTGGTAGAAAGAATAGGAAAAGAGAGAGAAGAAAGGAACTGTTAAGATAAAAAAGAAAGGAATAAAACAAAGGAAAGAGAGAGAGAAAAGAAATAGGGGAGAATTCCCTCTCTAGTAGGTGTGTCCACTAAATGGAATGGCAAACATGCAATTGAAACGTAAACATTCTAACAGAAAAATCAATTTGTTCCCTCTATATCCTCTTTAATTTCAGAATCCGATTAGTACTGTAACTCAGAATCGATAAAATATTTTTCCGAAATAAAGGGCCAACGAATCTTATGTTCGCCTGAAAAAGTATTCATGTTTCATTAGCATTTTAGTTTTAGCATCCATGTATTGAAAAAAGTTAATCGCTGTTATAAAAAATTAACGCAATAAGTGTAAAATTAATAAAATTTTATGAAACCAATTATTTTAATTTCTTCTTTTTCAAGAAGCGACAATTCTTAGAAAGATTATAATTAAGAGCAAATATTGAAACTTCGATCAAATGTCTATAACGAAGCCGAGTATTTATTCGATAATATTCTTTGATAAGAGAAAAGAAAGACATTGATATCCAATAAAATTTTATTTGTACGATCACATTGACGACAACAATAAAAGGGATCAATATCATAACAAAGGAACAATTTTCTACAAAGCAACTATGCCAATTATCTGCTTCATTAGCTTTTTTTTTAAAATACAAATTCTTTATTGCATGGGTATGCACAAAGGTATCAACCTTTTTTCTTCGGTCCATTTCATGCTGAGTAAATCATGAAAAGTTTTATTCATATTAAATTTGTCAATAAATGTAGTTACACTTTCGTAGATTTCGCTTAATCAGTAAATGTAGAAAATATATTTAATTAATTGGTTCTTTTTGAAGTATACATACATTTAGTCGAAAAAAATGTGTTCCTAAGGAAACACACATACATACACACACATATATATAATGATGATGATGTTAGAACTATAATGAACTTACACCTCACGATGTTAGAACTATGGAAACGTGTTTATGGTATATTATAATTATTTCAATATGTTTTAGTTTGCTGGACTTTAGCGGTATAATAATTATAACAATTTTTAAGTTAAAATTATTAATAAGTTTAAGTTATCTTAGATTACTTTTAAGAGTTACATTAGTATATTTAGGTCTAAATGAATGTGTTTCATTTGTTTACTTTGTTTCTTTTTTATCTTCAGTTGAATTTCTTATTTGTTGTTGTATTTCTCCTTAAATTTTGTTTTTATACTGTATAATTATAATATAATTCCCTGAAGTGAGATGGTTTCATTCGTCAAACCGGTATAAACAGTCATTATTCCATTCCAAAGTATAGAACAGTATTATTTACGTTCTTTCCCTTTTATGTTTTTTATTGTTGTTTTTCTCTTACTTTGATATGATTTAAATTTATTTAATTTTTAAATAGTACATAATGTTTTTTTAATGGTTTTTAGCTGTATTAAATTAATATATTGTTTGATGTCAAAATTTTAGACTTATTTTCATTAGAATTTTTTACATTTAAAAATATTTTTTTTTATTAACTTTTTAACTGTATGGGTTTTTTTTTCTTTTAGCAGTTTTTTGTTCTAAGAAATTTCCGGATGTCTTAAAGTTTATAATCTGTACTTAATATGATCTTGATTCTTGATTTTATACTTACCTGCACACGCACACACACACATATATATATAAGATAAAGAGTAAGCTAGACGAGACATTAAAATGAGAGAAATTGACGAAATAGTTGAAAATGTGCTGAAATGAGATCTTCAGTTTATTAGTGTTTATTAAGTATATTTAGAAACACTGGACTCTTCTTGGAAACTTTTATAAGAACAAAAATATCTCAATAGTTGTTTTAGGTGTGGTCTGGTAAAACGTGTCTAAGTGTTTTGTATTAAAAATAGTAAATATCGTAAACTTTTTTTAGGTAATTAAATTGATTTGAGGGGAAAAAATCTTTTCATCTTCAAACATTTATTTCTTCCAAATACAATTATCCAAAGCGAATATGCTTTTTTTTAGATCAAGCGTTATTTTTTCGTATTTATATATTTTCCCTCTCTGATTTTTCTCTATGATCTTTAGACTAAATGTTTGAAATGTAATGTAATTCGCATAGTGATGAAAATAATGATTAGACTAGTTTTATTTACTTTCTTAGATAAACATAATTTTAACTAAAAATGAATTTTTATGTTCTATCAGGCGAAAGTAGGCCCATTTATAGGCATTGAAATCTCATAAAGGAACTGCTTGAAATCATTCAGTTGAAAATTGTCTGAAAAACATGTCGTTTCTTCGAATGTAAATATTTTGCCTGGTTTCCTTTACTTTTTTTCAAATAATGACAAATGCATTTAATCAAAAACCGAAATTCATGTCAAGAATTATTCATTATTAAGCTTTTGAGTCACTTCTCTCCATAAGAAAAACAGAAATACTAATATAATCCTTATTCTTAACGTTAAAACATATTTTTTGGTTCACAACGGGAAATTATTATTTAAAAGGAAAAGAATAATAAAAAAAAAAGGTTAAAAGTAATATAAAATGATATAATAATCTTTTAATTATGATACAAATAGTTTTTAAACTGTGGATTAGAGTAACTAACTTTTTTCTCCTTTAAACAACACTTTTTTTAAATTATTGAAATCATCCACCATTATAAAAAATCTAGAAACCTTCCAGCATGCAAATCAACAACATTTCAAAAATTTTCGTCAATGCGTTAATAATTGTTAGAAAATTACTTATCGTGTGTTTTATTAAAAATAAAAATAATCCCACCGGATTCACTGAAAATAATCACGGAAGCCTGGTATATTTGCAACTCTTACGAATAAAGTCTAATTTTTACTGCAAACATTCATCCTCAGCGTGTTATAAAGAACATTGTTTCCGTTCGACAGCAAACGAACTCATAATTACTCAAATGTGGCAACAATCTTTCTGCAAACTTTCCAACTTCGACTTTAACTTCCTGACGCCATTCGTGATTGCCTTGTGCTAGCGGCGCGACAGAAGACACCGTCTGCAGAAATTACATCCGTGTTCGAAGAACAAGCAAATGAAGTAAAAAATGGCGAAAGAACAATTATTACATTAGTACGTAGCCGTTCTTTCTTTTTCTTTTCACTTTTGAGATGTCGCCGAGGCGCGTTTTGCAAATCTATTTAAAGCGAGGAATTTTATTATTTAATTATGGCAGACGAAGTTCTTGATTTGGTAAAATGGAATTATTTCTGTAATTACGTGTTTTGAAAGGCTTGGAACCATCAAATTGCTGTGACACACGTGGACTTCGCCACTCTGGATTTATTTTATCAAAATGGCATATATTTTTTCCCCTCTTTATCCAAGCATTGTCTTTCATTGCATATTTATATTACTTTGTGTCCTTTCCTTCTGTGAATTGTGTTTTGCTTAATTATGATTTCCTGATGAAGCATTTGTTTCAAGAGACCAGACTGCCTAGAGGTTTTTACGTCTTCTAATTTCACTCTAGGATTGGATGAAATAATCGGCTGCTTTCCTATTTTTTCCTCTCCCTAGAAATGTTATTATTAAACAAAAGGGGAAATTGTATTACAAAAGTTGTCAGAACTCGAATTAGAAAACATGAATTTCATTTTTGTCTTTCCAGTTTTTTTTTTTTACATTCGTTCCTTTTTTTTTTCTTTTTCCGGATTAATGTGTTTGGTATCACTTGAGACTTCTTTTGAGTTGTTCTGATAATAATCACTGTCAAGAAAATTGTGGCTTGCATTAAATTTTGTGCCACAGGCATATTGAAAAACTTTATGAAACTAAAAAAAATATAACTTAATATTACATTTAATCTGTTCAGTTTGATGTTAAAAGATATAAAAATGAAATATATATTTATTTTACTAAAACTAAAGGTAAAGAAATTTTCAAAACTATTGCATTTTTGTTAAACTAATTTATTAAATTCGAATTGAAAAATTACAGATAATTTTCTAAGAAATATGAAATAACTGTAATTCTAAAAGCGTATTAAATCTCTTCGAGGAAAGATTAAATAAATTTTTTCAAAATAACTGCACCATGCATAAACGAAACCACAAATGTCTCAGTTATGACCATATGTTTTTTATCATTTGTGGATTGCGTCCTTTTGTAAGTAGCAAAACTTAATAAAATCAGTGAATTCAAATAATAATTTTCTCATGTAACGCTGATTTCTTATTTATTTTCCGTCTCATGAAGGTATTAACCGATGAATTGTACCGTTGAGAAAACTGCAAAGGGGAATAAATGATGCAAAACTTTTTTTAAAAAAATACTTTTACATTTTTCTATATCTAATTGACTTAAACGATATCAAACATAAGAAATATATGAGACATAATATTTTAGCCAGAATATTAAAGAGTCTTCGTTTCATTGGCTTTATGGTAATTTTTCTTTCTTAATATTTGACAAATTGCAGAACCTAAGTAAAGAGCATTCTATAAATTTGACTTTATTTATATATATATATATATATATATATATATATATATATATATTTAGAGTTTATATTAAAGTGAATAAGACATTTTTTTAAAAAAAAATTCACGAATAAACAAAGAAGTTAATTCAGAATTTAAATTATAAGAATCTGAATCACTCAACTCAACTTTAAGAATAAAGACCTGGACCAAAATAAATAGAATTCTCAAAATAAAAAGTGAAAGAGAATAGAGTAAACAAATTTCATTAAAAAAGAAAAATTACGAATTCAAAGGAAAGTTAAAAAAATAAACAAAATTAAAAAATGTCAAGAAAGATGTATAAATTGAAAAATTTTAAAAAACAAAAATTTTGATGAAAAAAACAGAAAGTAATACATTTAAAGTAGTAACAGGACTTAGACTGTTAAGCTGAGTTATTCTATAATTTCATAATTACACGCACGCAATATATATATATCAACTCATCGTCAAAACACAGTTACACCGAGAAAGATTAGGCAGATTGAAATGATTTATGAAAGTAAGTCTGTATTAACCAACAGTAATAAATGACTAAAAACTGAGCTTGTGTATGACAAAATTTATTGGTCAGAATATAAAATCATTTCAATTTTTAATAGGATGTTGGGCCGCTATTATTTTTGATGCATTCTGCCACACATCGTGGTATGGAGTTGAAGGCTTTCTTAATGGTGTCTTCATCTCATCCCATACAAATTGAATTTTGACATGTAAATCTCGCAAATTTTGTGGTGGTGGTGAGGGGGAGTCTAAGCAGAAAGTCTGTAACATCCCATTAGTTTTCTATGGATGACACGTCTGGTGATGGTTACTGTTCACGGCATAGAATCTATGGCTTCGAGGTAAGCTTTTAGATGGTTGAGGTTTGAATGTGAACATTGTCTTGTTAAAATAGAGGACTGGGATAGGCGTTCTCAAAAGGAATGTTCATCAATCGAAGGGCCTCATTTACGTACCTTTGGGAGGTCAAAATGGCGTTAATGAAGACCAACAGCTATCAGGCACTATACGAAATCTCTCTCCCCATATCATTGCACCCTACTGTCTGGATGTGAGACGAATGACTACAAATCATTTACCGTGACGTTGACTACATTGTCCCAATACTGTATTTCATCGTTACTGGGACAAAATCGAGGCTCACCACTAAAGATGACCCGCTGCCATTCCGCGTGACTCCATGCTGCTGTTTTATAGCGCCATTTTCACTCTCTGGCGACTTCGATGTGGTGCCAGGGGTAATCTCCTTAATGGTATTCCTGCAAGCATTCCAGTATCCTGCAGCTGTCCACTGGTACTTATAAGATAATGCATAGAGTCATCATTGTTCGCATAGATCCAGAATTGTGGCAGTTGGTGTGCTTCGCGCTTGCCTGGCAGTTCTTTGATGTTTCCAACTTGTAGTTCGTGTATCTCTCTCTGAGCTTGCGTGAGTGGTAATTTCCTTGTATCCAATTCCTCCTGAAATTATAACTGCGTGAAATTGTAACAAGTGCGCAATCGATACGACGCACAATGCGACGGAATGACCATCCGACATCACGCTGTCCTATGATGCCACACTTCTCAAAGGCGTCTGACTGTTCAAATCACTGTTAATTTCTTTTCAAAGGCATTTTAACAATTATAGTTATATAAAATCTTCGAAATATGCTGAAATTAGTATAAATCTGAAAAAGAAACAAAAAATTTATTTTAATTATAGCATTGGAAATTAAAAAATTAACGTTAAGTTTTTTTAACAAGTATGGTAATATGAAGTTGATGCATATTAAATATGATATAGAGTAGATACGGAAAGCAGGGAACCAACTTGTGCCAATGGATTGTAATTCAAAATTATGAGACGTATTGATTGTGCAAGTGGAATTTTGAGTTGATCAGAAATAGACAACCGAATACCCTAAGCAAACAGTAACTCACAATTTGCTATAAGAAAAATATTTAAAACTAAATCATTGAAATGATTATAAAATAGTATTACATGTAGAGAAAGGCAACAAATTTCTTTAATGAGATAGATTTTTGGTGAACAGAAAAATAATTGCGATATTAAAAACAAATCTAATCTTATGATTGTATTTCATTTTAAAATAAATGTATCTAATTAATACTGTTTATTTATCTATGTTAAAAATAAATATTCTACTTGCATATATAAATTGTAATTATATATAATATACAAAAATTTTCTTTTTTGTTTTTTGGTTTTTATTCATTTATTCTCGGTGGCACATTAATGCAATTAATTTATAATAATGTGTATTACATTTCAATTGTAATTTTTTTTAAAAAAATTAATAATGGAATTTGATTTACTTTCGTACAATAAGTAAAAGTTTCTAAATTCATGACATAGTTTGGAAGTAACTGTGCAAACATTTAGAGTATTTAATTGAATCTTGAGGCGCATTTTGTATTTTTTGTATGAATTTTCATAAAATTTCATGAGGATGGACGTGATTAAGTTAAATAACTGGGATTTAAATTTTAATTAATATAGGACTAGGACATCAAATTCTTTATCAAGGTATTTTAAAAATAACATTTAGTGCTTGAATTTGATGTTTAATATGCTTTAAGTTTCATGCAGCTTAACTCAGAATATTAAAAAAAAAATTCTGTGGAGTAGTTTTTAATTATTATCTTTTCGCATATTTTTGTCAACATGTGTATAGTAATCTTTTCAAACTCTAAAACCAAAATACGCACAGAAAATCATTATGTTTCCTCAATTAATGAAAAGGCAAAAGCAGGATTTAAATCACTGAAGTGTATTAAAAATACCCTGAAAATATACAACATTAGACCGAAGTACTTAATAGAAACATTAAAATGGTAATTAATATCCGAAGACACCAAGCCTTTTTTTTCCATCCACTTGTTCTATATTCATTTCGAAAAGTTGAGAAGGGGAGAGGGAGAAAGGATAGAGGAACCATGAGCTCATTTTTTAAAGAGGTAAAAACACCTGCCAAATTCAGAAGTACGAACTCTTGAAAAACAATCAATTTAAAAACCCTCTTACTCCAGAAAAAAAAGCATCTTAAAAAAATTATCTATTTCGCAGCTATGTTAGAAATTAATTTATTGAGGATTTTCCCGCCTACCCACTCCAACGCATTAAGAAAAATATTCAAAAGGAAGGGAGACACATAAAAAAAGGTTAAATAAAACGCAGACACGCACATAACAAAAACAGTTCTGCAATATTTCCAAAGCATAATTAATTAATTAATTAATCTAAAATAATGAAGGCAATTTTATTTTAAACTGCGTGGCAATGGAACTTTTCCGCAGCTAAAGGTTGGAATAAAAATTTTCTAGCGAACGCAGTTATACTAATTGTTATTTAATTTGCATAATTGTGTACTTAATTACTCCAGTGAAAAGGGATATGCTATAAAGGTAAGAAGGAAGGAATCAGAAAAAATGCCAACTTCCATAACTTGGGGCTAATATGAAAAGAGGGGGAAAAAATTCTGCAAAATTCTTAGTGATACCGTCCGGAAATAAGCAGCCAGCTGCCGTACCGCCATCTGTAAGTTTTTTTTTCAAAACATGCTCGTTTTTTTTAACTCATTTAAATCGCTCCTTTGAACCTTCTTTTTGATTCAGTGCTAAAGTGTTGAATTTTTCAAGAGCTCCCCAAGTTTCTTGCTTCTTACTAGGTGTCATGAAAGCTCGGTGTTTACCAAGCTTTTCTTTGAAACGAGATTAATTTCATCAAGTTTGAAGTGAGTATTTTCGTCAGTCGAATTAGGTCACTTTACATGTTTTGAGAACATCGGTGGCCTGGGAAGTCATTAACTAATATATTCCTTGCCAAAAACTATCGAAGGTTTTAAAAGAGGGGAAAGAAGCGGGAAAAAAATCCCTTTTCTCTCAAAGCAACTTTAACACTTTCGCGTGGCCGTTAACTCAAGTTTCAAAGAATGTTTGTCTTTATTATTAAAACCAAAATTAAATGCTCTCGGGCCTTTTTAATTCAATACTATTAAGCTGTCTTGTAGGTGTGATGATAGAATGTATTTTTCACCATTCGAATAGTTCTCTCTCAAGCTCAGCGATGCTCCAATAATTAAAGAGAAAATTAAAAGCTGTAACGCAACACCTCGCACCCTATTTTTTTAAAAAAAGAATAGCTCGTTCAATTTATGGTTAAATTTATTGAAGCACAAAAATGCTTCACGCGTAAATAAAATCTTTCGAGAAACTTTAATGTGCTTATACAGTTGACGTAGGGAAATTTCATTCGAACATTTCCGAAATTGTAAAATTAAATGAAAAATAAAATAAAAATATTTGTTTGGATACAGAAATATAATACCTAATTTTAAAATAAAAAAATAAGGATTATCTTCTTGAATTCTTAAATTGTTGTTAAAAGATAGCAAAAAATAGACTTTTATTGAATAAATATAAGTGATATTTTAGTCATAATATCATTAAAGACTTAGAACTTTGTTAAAATTGGTAAGAATATATATATACAACCAATAATATACAAAACGACTTTTTTGTTTGATATATTACTTATAAAATTGTTAGTTTGGAATGTACGAGTTCTTAAAAATCCAATGGATTATTCATCATAGTTTCCACAGTTAAGGTAACTTTAAATTATTCATTTCAAAGAAGTATTTGGCATAAATCTTTGGTAATTTAGTTAAAATTATTAATAGTTATTGATAAAGAAAATTAAAATTAAAATTGTAATGTTTTTAAAATTTGTAATATTTTAGAAAGTTGTATGTTGGTGCGACATAAAAATGCTTTAAATATACACAGAAAAACTAAATAAAAAAATAGAAGACTTAAGAATGAGTTTAAGAGTAGGCTGTCTCTCTCTCTTTCTCTCTCTCTCTGTATATATATATATATATATATATATATATATATATATATATATACACATATATATATACACATACTGAGAGAGACTTGTTTCAAAATTGCAAATGAAGCAAACATTCATTTATTGTAAAACTTTTGGTTGTAATATGGATTGAATGCTTAATAACGTCACTCTTAGAAGCAACGCGGACTAATTGCGATAGACCTCGTAATTCAATCCGAAGATTAGAAATGGTAACATTTTTTTTTAAAAATCTTATTAGTGTTTATCTTTCGTATGCAGATGAATATCTATTAATTCGTCAGTCGATATATCAATTGAAATTAGTCAATGGTTTAGTCATATAGTAATAGGTCAACTTTTCTTTCTAATAGTTTTAACTTCTTGCATATTTTTTGATAACTGGAAATAATACAATTTTAAAACAAAGTGAAATATTATGTACAATAATCCTTAAAATCACTGAGTTTATATTCTAGTGACTGAACCATCATTCCAGAAAAAGGAAAAACTCCCTTATATATGCTATATACATATATAAAGTTTTATATTTAGAATAATGAGAGGTGCATAAAACCTTTAATAATGACTATCTTAATATATTAAGTCCAAATTTATTTTCAGCAAAATTTATAACTATGTTTACTGACTTAAATATAAAATAAGTGATTATAAATACATTAGTCAAACCTGTCATAATTTTAATAAACGTATTCATCAACATAAGCATAATATTCATAACTTCAGTGGTATAAAAAAATTGCAATATTCTTAAAAATAGACACTTTAATATTCATATATTTGAAAACATTCAATATAGTCCCTAACACTAAAAAAAAAAAAAGGTTATGGCATTAAAGTTTTGTAAAAGGGTTTTCAGTACTATATTCTTATATAGTTTTAAGTTTTTACATTTTAACAAAAATATGATTCAATTTTTTAAACAAAAGAACAATGAAGAATATTTTTATGGTTTAATATGTTTTTAATAAAGATGAAAATAAAATAAAAAATAAAGGAAAAATTATCAAGAGAAAATGCATGGACACAGATGCTATTAAAGAAAAACGTATACTTTAAATAAAAATTTGAAAATGACTTTAATATTAAAAGTATTAAATACTTTCTATTTGGAATGAAGTAAAGAGAAATTAAAATGTTAAGAGATTTTAATAAAAATTTAAGTAAAATAAATAGTATTTGTTTGCATATTGTTCATATCTGTAAATTCTTAATTCATAAATAAAAATCGGTGATAGTAATAACGATAGTTAAAAATAAAATATTGTAGTATTGTAGTACTAATCTAGTGGTAGTATTGCACAAGTTTATTTCCATTTAGTTAATGTTTAAAGGATTATCTTTTTTGAATTTTTTGCTAGCTTTTTTTCTTACATGCATTCTTTTTGTTATTATTTCTTGTATTTTTTTTTTAAAGTTTATGTTTTCGGATTTAATAATTAATATTTTTGATTTATACTGCTTTCAAAAAATGTTAGTAATAATTTTAAAATTGCTTCGACTACACATTTTATAATGTATTTGCTTTATAATGCATTTTGTAGCTTTTATTTTCATATATATATATATATATATGTGTGTGTGTGTGTGAGAGAGAGAGAGAGAGAGAGAGAGTTAAGACAAAAGGAAAAACCCTCACGATTCATGCAAGGTATTCCTTCGTCTCTGAAATTCTAAAGTAGTTGACATGTTGTTAATGCTGATTAAAATTGTAGCGTCCGAAGTCCACATACTGGCATGAGTTAGAGATATGAAATGATTACTCGGAAATCAATCTTGTCATCAGGCTGTGATTCAAAATTATGAGTTATATTGACTGTATAAGTAGACATTTTCATAGAACAGAAATAAGGAATCGAAAAACATAAATTTAAGCATTTAATTATAATTAATTGTTTCAATTATATTTATCTCAGAAGCAGTGAATAATTTACTTTAAATTTTTAAAATGAACTAGAATGGCTCATTTTTTTTCAATGATGTATATTTACAGTAATATGCAGATGCTCCTACGATTCAGTATCTCTCTTCGAATAAATCTTGAATTTTTAATAAACAACATGATATCGAATCTATTGGGCAGTAACAACAAAACACTGGAAAAGAATTCAAATAATGTGCTAATCTACATCCTCTGTTTCAGAAGTTCCTAAATGGTGGAACTCGTTTTCCGAGGAGAAAGAGAAATTAAAACAGTTTTGGCTAAAAACAGAACAAAATAGCTAAAAAACAAAATAATTTTATTATATTTCAAAGAAGTCTGAAAAATTGATAGAGAGATTTCATTAAGATTATCCAAAGTAACGTTGTCAATTCCTGAAAAGGAGAAATCGCTGAAACTTGCATGAGATTGCACCTTAAATAAACTCTTCAATGGCAGAATGATGATTTTAAAAAGATTTTAGGCTCGTTGCGGGGAAGAAAACTACAAATTTCCTAAAATCGCCATGATATGTTTGTTGCCGTTTGATTGCACGAAACTTGCTGATCGAGTATTTTCTCTTCATATACTTACATAAAAATTTAATATATTCAAGCAAATTAAACGCATTTCCGTATCTGAAATCTATTTTATCTTCTCTTGAGCCTGACTTCAAAATTTTGTGATCAATGCAGCCCAAATATTCCATTAGTTTTACTTTTTCTAATCCTTCGTTTGCTTACTTAAAAATAAGTAAATAAATAATAGATATGTGTTCAGTTTAGTTTTTATTAACGTCGCACTTGAAGCAACACTAGGGCTATTGGCGACGGACCTCGTAATTTTAAACCACGGTGAAGTGACGAGGCCGACACCTGAGCTGGCACCCCTCTCTCTTAACATCTACTCCACGCCAACGGGAGGACTTTGGGCCCCGAGCAGATTTAACGTGCATCAGCCCCGGCTACACTACGGGTCTTTGGCGGCCAAGGATCGAACCCACGACTGAACGAAAACCGCCGGCCGCTAGTCCACGACCTTGACCACTAGGCTACCGCGGCCCTAATAGATATGTGATACAAAATTGCCGAATAGAGTCAGTTGGGGGTACGAGTACTGAAAAAGGTTGGCAACTATTGATTTATAAAGGGGACTCAAATATTCAACATAAGCAAGCTTAACTAATGACTGGTTCTATTATACGTCGTAGTTCAAAAAGTCAATATTCTATTTACAGAGAAGATTAATGTAAAGAGATCCATCTCCTACTCAGCAGATCGTATCATTTGTCAGATCTATCAAAATTAAATCGACTTAAGGAAGTGGTTGCATTTCGATTTATGTATTATTCTTTTCTAATGTAGTATAAACAGATATTTAAATGCTTTTTTTACAAAATTTGTCTCATTATAAAATAACTGATAAGCAACAAAAATTCATTTAAGTATAGGCAGTCAAATTTTATTTCGACTTAGTAGCTTAATATAAATAAATACTGTATGCTCTCTATAATCCGGTATTTCATCATTACGGTCTGTCAATAATCCGACGTTTTCACGCAGGCTGATTATGTGTGTGCTTGAGTGATTGTTTATTAACGTCGCACTTAAAAGCAACATGAGGGCCATTGCGCCGAACTCGTGATTTGAAACCACAGTCAAGTTATGAGGACGACAACTGAGTTGGCATCCCTCTCCAAATTTTCACACCACGCCAGCGGCAAGACTTGGGACTTCGATATATTTATGGGCAACAGGACATCAGAGGGAAAATAAAATGCCGAGTTCAAGACTCTTCCTTTTTGTAACATTTATGATTTAAAAATTATTCGTACAGCTTAGGAGTTTTTGAGTGCCTAATAATGATATTTTTCACATTTTATTGAACTGTAAAAGTATTTTTGTTTCAAAAAGTTTTTCTCGAATATGGACATGATTTATCAGATATATATTTTTTTTATTTAAGTACCATTTTTAAAATCAATATTCCATAAATATCCAAAATACTTCACTCATCATTTTGAAAATAATACACAAAATATAGTGAACCAACTTTTTTGACGATATTACTGTATATTTTATTTGAAAAAAAAAACAGAATTTTGTAATTTTAGAAATTTTTATTTTTATTCCTTTTTTTATATAAAAGTTATTTTTCTTAAAAATTAAGCATTATGTAGGGAAAAAAATATTTTATGTTCGCTATATGCATAAGTACCTTAGATCGAAGCATAAAAAAATTTGGAACCATTTTGTGTAACATTTTCTTTAAAATGGCACCTAAATGCAAACATATCTCACAAAACATGCCCAAGTTCAAATGAAAGAGGAAAAAATCTTTATGAAAAAAAAAAGTGAAAGATTTTTAGACAGATTGAAATAGTATTAGGCACAAAAAAATCTAAGTTCTACTAATAATTTGAAAAATATATATCACAAAAGCAAGGTGTCTTAGATATAATATTCCAGAATGTCCTCGTACCCTTAGCGTGCATCAGCCTTTCTACATGGTGGGTCTTTAGTGGCATCAGGGCTCGAACTCTCGACTCGACGAAAAGTGCCAAACGCAAACCCGTTGCCAATACCACAGGGCTATTGCGACCACCACGCAGGCTGACTAGTCACTGCTTGTCTCGAAGAATAATTGTATACCTTCTAATTTAATGGAATACTGTGTGTACTGTATTAAATCTTATATAAACACAGTTTTTCCTGTTTAAATGCGTTATTATTGAATATTTTCCAATAATTTGGCGTTTTCACGGTATTTTTATATCTTAATTTAATAATTAATTTAATGAAGCATTAAGATAATTTAGTTGAATAAATAATTTAATAAAGCCTTAAAATGCTTCTTTAATACAATTGAAATATTTATTGAAAAGTTTAGTAATAAAGGCATTCCTTAAAAATATATTTCCATTCAATATGACTAATAAAAGGCTAATAAAGTTTGATTTACTACTCCTGCTTAAAAATATTGAATTTTAGAAAGATATTAGAATATGTGATTCTAAATTAATATGATATCTTCATTCAAATGTTCTGGTCATTAATTAGGTCAAATAGTGGTGGTATTTATAAGACAGGGAAACAAATTTAGCGTAAATTACTTGAATTTCTGATTTAATATTTAACTAAATTTGTATTGAGGAAGCTAGAGGTGGAGAAGTCTGTATCAAATTACGCATTCCTAATCTTGTAGTTTATTCGAACATGTGGATTTTAATCTGATTTTGATTAATTTTTTACTACTTTTTTTTGTATGAAGATTTGCAGTCAATCATATAAATTTCATTATTTTATACATCATTTTATCGAAATTAAATACAAAATATATATATTCCTGCAATCAAATCATTCTCACATTTTATACATTTCAACATAAATGCCACAAATGTCTTAATTCACTGTTAAATCACTCTAACAAAATGTATCGACCATTTTACTAGATTTTCAACTATATCATATTATTATAAATCTTACTGCCACCATTCATCTCCAATCATTGGTGACATGTAAACATAAATCATATTATCCCCTTTTTCTAAATTACAAAAGAATCTTTTTCGTAATTTGAAAATACATCAAAAATGGAATTTCAGTTGTAACAATTCAAAAATAGAACTTTTCAAGCATTATGTTATTAAAATGCAACATATCCCCATCATCTGAGATCCAAATGAAACTTTTAAAAGTCTGATAATGATACGTTTCAAGTATTTTCATGAAAATTCATACTGAATTTGGAAGCACTCCATATCACTAGAAACTCGAAAAGAGTAATTGTCTCAACATTTAGAATAGCTTGTTGCAAGACACCAATGCACATGTGCCAAGGTTCTCCACCATTTAAAAACAAGTGCTCAACTGTGATTTTATCGATTGAAGCATTAATCCATCTTAGCGCACTTCTCATGCCCTCCCCCTTCCAATTATTATGCATTTCAACAAATTACCCTCCCTCCGTTTGACACCCTCGGCGTTATGGAAATAGGAGAAGCTATAACGTATTTTTGGGCCGCTTTAATTAGCGAGGGTCCACCGAATGCCTCATCAGTTCAGTGGCGTTCTACGGAACCAGGACCGGAAAGACGATGACAAATGAGTTTAGGACAGTGTCGAGACAACGCCACTGCAAAAGGACACTTCATAATAGGCTGCCTTGGACTTTGATTGATGCGTTGTACTCAAGGGTGTCCCGCAATTCTCCTGGGCTTGCCGAGCGAGATGAGTGACCATGACGGCAGAGTGTTTGATACGTCACCGAGGAAACGAAGGATTACCGGATGATGGCAAGCAGTGGAGATTGTTTCAATTTAAAATAACTCTCTTAATTAATTGCTTAATATTGAGATGCGCTTCCGGTACGTGTTCAGTTTGATTGGGAAAAGAGTTGTAAAGGGGGAACAAATCGTTTACTATTGGTTCTATAGCTTAATTAGTTTCGTTAATTATTCGTAAGTAACTAATTAATTAAGAATGCATCACCGTATTTTTCAAAACACATTTGTTCAATTTATTAAAAAAATCATTCCCCCCCCCCCTTTCTTTATATGAATTGACAAAACATTTGGAGAAAAAGATTTATTTGTATTAAATAAGCAAGCAGTTATTTATATCCTTACAATGGTGGTCACAGATAGCCGTAGCAAGTACGCATACAGTTTTGCAGCTTTCAGGGATGTGATTGCTTATTAACGTCGCACTGGGGTTCTGGCAGTTTTGAATATGGGTTAAGAGACGAGGAGACACCTGAACTGGCCCAGCTCTCTTGAAACTTCCACATCACGCCAACGTGAGGACTTAAGGACCTCACCCAGAGTTAACATGCATCATCCCCTTTCTTTAGTGGCATCAGGGCTCGAATCGACAACTCGACGAAAACAACGCCTAGTGAGAATTCAAATCCATGACCACTAGGATACCGCGGCCTGTACAGCTCTTTTTAACGTCAATATTAAGTTAAAGAAGTTCGGATTTCATTTATTTTAGAATCATATAAAGACATCATCATCAAAACAGTAACAAAGAATGAGTGAACATTACTTTTTTAAACATTTTAAAGAATCAGAAACGTGGGTCTCTCATATGTTAACTTTTCGATAAAGTTTTATTATTTCACATATTATGGATGATTTTTATCTTTTGCGTTTCTACTGATGCTGAATCTAAGATTTTAAGTAATAATTAGTGGCTTCAGTGCTTTATTATAAAAAGTTATGCCAAAATTATGTAATACGTTTTATTGTAAAAAAAGCTTATGAAGTTACATTTTCAAACTTATTTTTCTCGAAGGATTAATATAAAAATATTTGGTGCTTCATAAAATAAGTATTTCTTATTAATGCTTAGTGGAGCTTTTTAATAAGTAATATACAAATTTTATTTTTTTAAAAATTAACGTGTTTCCCTTCAAGAGTCTTCTAAATGACATAAATTCTTTTCACTCAGTTACCCCCATTAAAATATAATTTTCTATATTGATTTGTTTTTCTTCGATTTTGTTTTGATTCCATTTCTGAAAGGCCCCGAAATTTATTCTATACATTATAAATCAAATCAAATTACTTTATAAATCTTCCGATTCAAAACTGAAGTTATTCTCATTCATAAAAGGTGAAACTTAGTTTAATTTCTTAATCTGATTAAATTATTAAGCATGTTTTGCCAAGCAGTAAAAGGAGACCCAAATCATTGAAAGAAAAAGTTTCAAAATCTATCTTTTTTCAAATGTAATAAACTGACAAATAAATGTATAGCAAATACTTACTAATATAATAAATATAAAATAAATTTTTATTTGAACATATCTAATGATGATAAAATAAATGTAATAATTTGAATAAATAAAACTCTGATATACGATTATTACTTGAGCAGTTTTTAAGTTTACTTTTTCAGTCTTTATTCTTAGGCTTAAATTATTATAACACTATTTTTTTTTAATTTTAATTTTCTTTTTCTCATTGATTTACTATTTTATTGGCTTACATATATTAATTCTTAAATTCGGTACATCTTAAGATATCAACATATAGTAAGACATTAATATATATTGAAACTTATGTAATATTTACCTATATTGAAAAATGTATATTAACATATATCGAGAATCATGAATTTGATCTTTGAAAAAAAGAGAACGAGATGTTGAAAAATATTCTTTTGATATTAAAGATTTTTTTTTTAAATTTTAGTAAATTGGAATTGAGTATTAATTGTCCCTGAATGAACTGCCTTTTTAAACCTCAAACTAAAATAATTTCAAGTTAGAAGCCTACTAAAAATCTAAAATAATAAAACAGAATATCAATAAGCATCAATTTTATATATAGGGTATCAGGTAGTCGACTCTTTTTCACATATATTTAACAAATACTTATTTTATGTTGCAGCACATTCTGTTCAATACATCATTGAATAGTACAGAATGTACTTGAAATTATTTGACATTTTCAAAAATAGTGTGAAATTTAATATGGAAATTTAAATTCTAGATTTCGGGAAAGGCGGGAGACTTGGTTTGTTTATTTGATTTTTCACCATGAAGGCATATTATAATATCCAGTGATTAGATTCATTAAAAACAATGAACATAAAATAAATTTTTCAGATTATCTTTAAAGAATTCGAATGGTTACGTTAAATTGATACAATCATTTTCTGATTAGAGCTTAAGAAAAAGTCTTACCATTATAACTAAGAAGTTAAATTCAATCGAAATAAAACACCAAATAGATGGAACATTTCTGTTCCATTAAATGTAGAGACGAAATTTCTGTCACGATAGATCTAAAGTTCTGTAAGAAAATAAAAGTCTATTATTTATCATCAAAAGAAATAACTTCATTTTTTAAATATTGCTAGAATGGAAGTAAATTGAAATTCAATACTTTTAACTAACAATAAGCTCATTTTTTTATGACAAGACAGCGGCTTGTTCCTGAAATACAAAATTTTTGATGAATTATGTTCTTATACATTTCAAACCAAAATGGTGTTTAAACACTACTTACTTTTAATTTGAAATAATTTCTGTTATCTTTTCTTAATGAAATACAATACAATAAACAAGATTGTTTAACTCTTCCTAATTTTGAATTCATTTAATATATTTGCACCTGTAAACATTTGTACTGTATTTGAAATTGACAACGTGTACAACATTTTTACTGTATTTAAATACTGTTTCGAAAATTTCCATTTTTAAGTACTTTTAAAAGAATAAGTAAAAAAAAATAAAGAAAGAAAGAACGTATGAGGGATCGTGATTTTTTACTAAACTCTCTTTCAAAATCAACTCCATAGCTATTGACAGAATTCCCAAGAAGATCGAGCTCACCCAAGGAGCTTAGAGCTATAAACCGGTCACCCGTGAGGCAATCACCCCCGTACTCAGCATTTATTGATAAAAGAACATACGACATTACACAATTTTGAAATTCAAAGTAAATACAAGCTTACGATGCGTTTGCAGAGCAGGAAATGTACATGGCAGGAATAAGAAAATAACAGTAAGAATTTTTCTTCCAGAATTAAGAAGTATAACATATGATGTATAATTGGTTAAATGGCACAATATAAGAGGCGTCCACAAACTCGTAAACTAAAAATGAAGTATTAGACACATATATAAATATTTACAAATATGCACACACACACGCGCTCACATACATTTATATATGTGTGTGTATTTGTATATATAATGTGTATATTTGTATATATAAGAACAGAATATTGAAAATTGAAATATTGGAAAAATGTCGTCAAATATTGAAACAATTATGAAATTTTTAATCGTAAATAAACAATCGTTTGTAATCGTGTTATTAAAAAGAATCATTTGAGACAAAGAAGCCATGAACCGTTTGTGACGGAATTTTCATTCCTCTCTAATGTTAATTAAATTATAGTATTTTTTTTATCATCTCACAATTAGTCGAATACTTCTTCTCAATAAGTTGCCTTAAGATACACTTTTGAATATTATTCAAATCATATTGAACCTTTTAGTTAATGGGCTAAATAGGAAATTATATAATCCCTTGAAAAGTTTGGATGAGGGCTATTGTCGTCAGACTTCGTAATTCTGAACCTCGCTCAAGTGACGAGAACGACACCCGAGCTGGCCCCTTTGTCTCCAAACTTCCACACCACGTCAACGGGAGGACATGGGACCTCGACCATACAGAACGCGCAACAGCCCCACTACACAATGGGAGTTTGGTGGCATCAGATCTCGAACCCGCGATTCGACGAAAACAATGCCGCCCGCGAGACCGCGACCATAACCTCTAGGTTACAGCGGTCATGAACATAAGCAGGAAAGGAAACGTCTAGTAAAAGATTTATTTCATTATTTTATTAAAATATTAATTAAAATCTACGTGCGAAATATTTTGTAATTACATTTTTTTCCCAGGAAAGTATCGTTGAAAATAATAGATAATTCAATAAATACTCATGAATATTTTCAAATAATTTTTATTTCAAAAAATATATTTATGTACTTATTGAGATTATATACATAAATTAAAAATTTATAAATGATCAAATCAAATCAATTTATCTCATTTTCGCTTCTAATACAACTTAAACAGCTGTATGTCTTAATAAAAACGCAGTTAATTCCAAGACGAACTGAAATGCTTAAAAACCATCAAAGTGAAGCGAAAAGAAACCACATCATCTATTCGAATCAGAACACACATTTAACTGACAACCACATCTATCCTAACCATCGCACCTCCTCCACCTCACCAATTATTGGCCAATATCGTTAATACACAGCTCTCCGACAATGATGGTTTAACCGCAGATTAACTTAAAAGTAGTAAAAAGGATTAGCCGCGGCACATTTGCGCCGATTAATCAGTTCCCAAGCAGGCCGCTAAGCGACGACTCGGTTTAAAAGGGATTAGGAACTAAGTCCCGCGATCTGTTTTACCCGGAACCGCAACTGTGAGCATCATTACGTTGTCATCGTAATGTTAATCACCTCACAGAAGGATAGGTTTTCCGAAATTATCCAGCCACACTTGTCAGGAAGGTATTATCTGGGACGTTGAAGGTATTATTGTTTGCAAATGGACTTGCGCCTTGTTGTATCACAGAAACGATGACATTTTAATAATGTTGAGAGCCGTTTCGGATAGTAATGATGTTGAGGGATGACAGCCTAGAGATTAGGATGAGTGTTGCGAGCATAGATCTCTTATTTATGAAATGGCTTCCCACTGAACACGTGATTTGAATAGAATTGAGGGCGGTAGAGAGTAAAATTTGGTTCTGTGTTGGAGAGGGTTTATTCGGTAATTAAAATTTGAAGATGGAAATGGTTGAATTTGATGATTGCGTTAATTGGTATTCAATTGCTGTGTCTTATTTAAATTTATTTATGGGAATGTACATCTTAAAATTTTGGTTATAGCGGGATCATTCAGAATTGTTTTTAAGATTTAAAAATCGTAGATATTAGGATGAGTGTTAATAGCATTGATCTCTTATTTTTGAAATGGTTTCCCTCTGAATATGTAATATGAATGAAATTGTGGGCTTATAGGAGATCGAATTTGGATTTATGTATTTTGCGGAATTTATTTAGGAATTAAAACTTTTAAATATGAGAACAGTGACTAAATGTGCTCAGTTTTTAAATTGTAGTAAGTACTTATAAATAAAATTTTTAAATAATTGCCTTCATGTAGATACGTTTGCGTATTTTAAAATTTTAATCTTATTGTTTTTAGAATTGTTCAGCAAATTATTATTCATATCAGAAATGCATTTTACGTATATGCGCTAACTTTGTAATGAAACAAAAATTGAAAATTTGAATGAAAAAGAAAGTTGTATTTCAAATTCTCTTTTGTCATTAGTTAAAGGTTATTGTGATTTTTACACACACACATTAAGATCCAAGTAGTAGATATTCATATGATGCACCACAAAATTGTCTTTCTCAATGAGGTTTACGGGTTGGTTTTATTAACTTCTCACTAGAAACAACAGGAGGGTTATTGGCGACGGACCTCGTAATTTTGAACCTCTTTTGAGAGAGTTAAGTATTTATATAGTAATAAAATAACTCCCTTAGAGTTAAATAGATTTTTTGCACTGCTGAATTTAAAGTTATGTGTAGTTTGTGAAGTGATAGAAATATAATGTGGGGGGGGTATAGAATAGTAATGATTTGAACAGTGCTGATGCTATGTTTATTACCACGGGGGAACTGAATTACTTCAAAAGTATGCTGAACAATACTAAATATGCATGTCGAACATTGTTACATTGTATAATACTAAAAATGTTATTATATTTCTGGAAAGTTAATGATTAATTTTCGAACATGTAACACTTATAAATTTTAATGACCTAGACTTGTAATTTTTTTTTATTCTTCAGTCACCTCTTTACCTATATAATTTAATACTTGAAAAATATAGAGAATTTTTAAATCTTAAATACCCTTATGAGTGCTGTAAAACAAACTTATGTTCATATCATTGTTTTAATGGTAAGATAGCTTAAATTTTTAACATTTTGATCTGAAAAACAAATCTAAAAGCAACTGGTAACTCTTTAAATAAACATTAGTTATATATCAGTTATTTCATTTCTTTTTTGATTTATTTGCTCCACATATATCACTAGCCCTTTCTTTTAACTTCGGGAACGATGAAAATTCCGATTCATTCTTTCCATCGATAAATTGCTGTCAATTTAAACGATCGGCCCCAATCCACGCATAAGCTCTCCGTAAATCTCGCATAAAGTGACGTAATACTTTTCCATTAATAAAGACGGTTGCCGTGAGCTACTTTGTAACTTTAGGGCGAGGTCTTTAATTGGCTGAACGTGATGTGGAATGAAACGCCGGATGTTCACTTGTCTCATTGATGATGGTATGAGTCGAGCTTCCGATTGGCTGTCTATCATAATGATGTGATTATGTGCCAGTACTCAGGGTTATTTTCGAGGTATTTATTCCCTTCAAGAAGAAAACGACTTTAATTAAAGAAGCATAGAGTATGTCTTTAGATTTTAGGATTGATTATGAAAGAAATTGATCTCGGAGAGTGACTGTTACAGTAGTCTCGATATTATTATAGACAGGAATATAAATAAATTTTTCGAGGTAAATTAATTCAATTGATAGAAATATAATCATCGCTTGCTATGTTTATTTTTTCATCTTTTTAATTTCACAACTTCCTGCTTTTTCAAATTTTATATCGTAAAATAAGGTGAGCTCAGAATGAGGATTTTTTTTTATTGAACTTAAAAGACATTTTTTTTCTAGCTTCGACAACGAAGAAAGATTCTTTTTGTATCAAACTGTTTGCTATTCTGAAGATTGATGCAGAAAATAGAGTAGAAAGAATGTTATATCATTAAAGGAACTATGTCTGTTTAAAGTAAGTCCTGCAGAAGTCTCAGTATTTCGAACTGAACACTTTAACACAGCTGAAAAATGTACAATAGCTCAAAATAATCGAAGTATTTTAATTATATAAAGAACACTAAATAAAGAACACTAAATCTGAAATTAAGAATGAGATATTTTGAAGTTTTTTAGGTTTTTAAGATTTTTGTTTACATCAAATGTAAAATTCAACTTAAAGATTCTGATCTGAAAACAAAAGAATTTGGTCATAAAATATAAATTTAAATAGCTAAAAGACGAATTAGAATAATGCAGGAAATTTTAAAATAAGATTCAAAATTTTGGAAATGGTATATCTCTTCGTAGACGTGCAGTTAAATAGATAAAATATTTGCATTACTTGAAAAATTGGCTTTTCTCCATGTAAGAGGTATAATATACATATAAAAGGTCTATATGTATATATTATAAGTACATAAAATGCTTAAAATTCGTTCTAATTTCTTATAATGCTCTAATGAGATTAGCAATCAATTTTACAATAGAATAGCAACATGCTTGATTTATATCATTGTAGACTTTTTAGATGATATATATGTGAAGAAAATGTACTCATCCAAGCATTTTTAGATATCATGATTGCTTCATTAAACGTACTATATGATTCCCTTAAAATGTCTTTGTGGATGAGGTCACAGGAAGTATATAATAATGTTACAACCAACGACTGTTTTTCTCTTAAATAACTATGTTTAGCAAAATTACAAAAACGATATTCAAATTGATACAAAGGAACTGATTTGCATTGAAGTTTTAATAATTTAAGGAATTAAATTTATTTTTGTCTTGAAATTCATTGTGCTTATGTGAAAATAATGTTAATATTATAAAATAATCTTTAAAAACGGTAGGAGAGTATACGAAAGGACACAATTCATTAAGTAATTGGAAATTTCGCATTTTTTAACTGTTGAAATAAATTAATATATTTCAAAGGGGAAACACATAGCTCATTATTATCACTACCCCTTAACAAAATCTCAGCAAAAAGTAGCAAAAATATGCTCTATTCAATTGAATTTTTTTTCTCTTTCGATACGAAAGATATAAAACTTATTGATTTTTCCCTCTTTTAGCTTCTGAGATATATGCTAGGCTTTGTAAGATTCGCTTAATATTCCTGTGCAAGAATTTCAATCACTGAGGAGCGTATTTAGAACTTGGAGTACTTTGGATTTTACAAAACAAACGTTTCTAGGAACGTAATTATCTGGTCCAGAAGACCTCTTGGTATTAAAACAAGTAACAAACACAGAGCCTATTAATTTCATGAGATCCTCTCCTCTCCCTTTACAGCAATCCTCCTTTTGAAAAGAATAATACAGCACAGACCTCCAAAAGAAGTTCTTAGAAATTGCTTTTCCATTGGTTTCTATGTACTTATCACCCCGATCGTTGTTCAATTAGTAAAGATAACAGGACGAGAAGAAGAAGAAATTTTATTTATATATATAAAAGAAGAGAGGGAAATTAATTCGGGAGAAATAAGATGAATCAAGTAAAAAGGCATCCATACATATGCGCTCTCGAAACTTAAAAATTTGTAAGAAACAACGGGGCTTAGCGCTAATAAATAATTGCATCCCTTAAAACCGGATGTATAAATCATTTTGGGAAAGCGATAATGAAGCGTTTTACCGTCAGATAAGGAATTTCCGTCTTTCACTAATTGAAGCGTAAATCATGAAGGCATATATACAGAAGCGCGCTTCCACAGTCCTGGAACAAAAATTGGGATGGGTTCTCTCTAGCGCTTCTCCCGAAGAGTAATTTAAAGTAATTTTTCTTTTTTGAACCTTTTCTGCTCTGTTCTAATTTATTTTTCTGGTCTCCTCTTTTGCAGAATAGCCCAACCTTTTGAATTATTGCAAAATGCACTGAATCGATGCATGCATACATAGGCAGATAGATAGATAAAAAAAAATCCTTTCTATATATTCCCTCTCTTATTATACCTTTCGTATTTGTTGTTTTGCTTTCTGTTTTAATAAGATAAGCACCATCCATTGTTCTCTGCGTTGATGAAATTCAAAATGCAGGTATGTGATCGTGACCGGGAGCTATTTCCATTTTGAGTTTTGAGATTGAGACCTCTTAAAACCGATTAACGTCTTAATTACCTGCCAAATGAATGCTGCGAGAAAGAGAAGAAGGAAATTTGTCCGGAACGATAATTTATTGGAATGATGAAAGACATGAAGCTGTTGCGGTACTGCGAGAAAGAATTTCTGAATTGAAAAGCAATTTATGATCTTTAATTGCCTCATTTACAGTATTTAAATGACAGTTATGAGAGGCGTTCTGCCGGTTTCTAGAAAAGGTATTTATTGGTACGTTTTCGATTCTAGTTTCATCCATCATCTAGGACGTGTTTTAAAAATAAAAGTTTGAATATGAATGCTTTTGTGGCGATATTTAAACAAATTAATGAATTTCGCATCTGATGCATTTTCGTAACAGTCATTGGGCGTATTGGATGGAAACTATTTCTTCAGAACTTTAAATCGGTTTAAATGATGATTGAGTTAACAGGAAGGGACGAGTTTAGAAAAGATGAAATGTTTCAAATAGTACCTATACTTTTATTTGAATTTCTGAGAATACCATTTTAATAAACATTAAAACTATATTTCTGCCAGAAATAAAGAGCACATTTGTTTTAAACAGAGTTTAATGCATCTTAAATTCTGGATACAACGAGTTTACATCATTTGAAGACATTTAAACCTTTTTTACATTAAAAGGTTTAAAATGTCAAACATCCACTAAATACTAAATGATGTCATTTCGATGCAATTGATTTTATATTTAAATACGTTCTCTGATTAAACTCTAGTGTCCTAATATAACGGTTCCTCAATTGTTACAAAATGTAAAGCAAAATATTTACGGTAATTCAGAAAAATATTCCACGAATAATTACTTTTATTTTTAACATTTTTTTAGAAACAGTGGATTTTGATGCTGGTCAAACGTAAACAATTTGTACTATTTAAAGTATTGAGTAAATTTAAATTATTTAAACTATTAAACAAATTTAAACTATTTAGTGAAGTACATAATTTTAATTGACAATATTTTCTCGTATTCTACTTCAAAAATAATTGTTTCAGTAAAAATTAGTATTTATCTTGCCTCACAAAGAACATTTCCAATAATTAGTTTTATTTAGTTTACCTTCAAATGGAATATTTTTGCGTTAGGTTGCGTTGGGATTGCGTTAGAGGATCCACCTAAGGAATAATGTTAGCACTGTATAAATTTTCTACTTAATTAAATTGTATAGACAGTAACAACAAAATAATACAAAAATTAAAATGCGATTTGCTGGTATCGGTAAACGTGCCTGTACAATTATTGTTGCGTAAAATGCACATCATTATTAAATAAATCTACTAAATTTAAATAAGAAAATTTAGATAATTCAATTTAAAATAAAGGAACAAAATGTATCCTAGATAATACACAAGGCTAAGAAACAAGTTAATATTCAAACTTCAAATGTAACTTCACTGAACAAACAAATTATTCAATAAGAACTATATAATTTTTGCAGAGTAAGCTTTTCGGACTTATCATGACAGCATCGTTTCTTGTAGAATATCTGGGTGTTATTTACGTTGAAGAGCATTTATGACAATTTTCTACACAATGGCTACTTGCAATTGCAATACTTTATTTTTATAGCATATGTTCTGCATTTTTTCTTAACAACTGAAACAAATTCAGAAAAGTAATTCCTCTTGTAAGGAACTCCTCTATTTAAGAGAGAAAATGTCTGGTTATGTGAGGTGTTCTTTGTTTAGAGTCTATTATATTTGATGATATCAAAAGCAAGATCTCTCACAACCTATCTGTCGAACCTAAGAACTTTCTCACTGCCAAAATTCAAAACAAAATTCTGCATCATATTGAAGAGAAAAATCTGGGCATTTTTCTGTAATCGATATATTGCTAAGAAATTCAATTAAACCATCTTTCACTTTTGGTTCTTTGATGATATTACCATATTTAACTCTCAAAACGTTTGCATTTTATTTCCTACTTATATAGAATATACTTGTAAACACTACTCTTGATAATTATTTATTTGACGAAAACTTTTTCTCGGTGTTTTTTACGCAATAACAAAATCTCTTTGAATTATGAAATAAAATACAAGGTATTGAACAAATACAAGACCCTTGAAATACAAGGCATTACGTAATTCCTTCATGTGAATAAAATATTGAAATAATTTTATTCTGAGTAACTACATTTCTATAAAGGATTTAGAAGTCTTATGGTTCAATATAAATCTAATCAAAGTATTGAGGAGCTTTCGGCGTTGGGTGATAGTGATCTTTTGGGGAGAAGTTGAACTTAGATGCAGCAGATAATATCGAACCCTGGATGAGTGAATCGAAAGAAAAGTTGACCATTGATTTTGTTGCGCCCTTAACTGGCTGAAAGACGTCTTTCTCCAGCTAGTTATTAAGGCGTTTTAACTTCTATCGTTGTTATTGAAGAGAACAGCTGCACACTCCTCTCAGGCCAGCTCATCGTGAAAGAGAAGCATTGTAGTGATATTTGTAGAAGATACTTTTCCAGTCTTACGCAATTAATATGTCTCTGCTCTCCATTGATTAGGATTTTAACGAACAGTTTTCCATTTGAAGTCATCGGTTGCTTTTAGATGTGGTAAGTCTGTCGACACATTCACTTAGACTGAATATCACTAGTTATGATTTATATGAGTTGTCTTAGTTGACACAAAGGCAAGTGTTTTGCGTCAGCATATCAATCATAGTTCTAGGTTGTGTTGCCACCCTGATGTTCAGATCTCGGATCACCACTTCGGCGTTTGGTGATTTTCAATCTCGTGGAGAAAAGAAGAGGTGTTGACCTTGGATGTTAGGGCATTTTCGAACCCTGGTATTGAGTCGAAAAGTTGTGTCACTTTTTTATTGGGCCTTTACCAGCAATAAAAGAGAGACGTCTCCACTCAGACTAATTATTAAGGTGTTAACTTCTGGTTTGTTGTTAAAGAGAGCATGAAACATAAGAATATAATTCAAATTTGGTCAAGAACTATTGAATAAAATCTGCTTTTACTGCTAGAACAATTTCAAAAAATTGTTATAAAATCTTAAGTGGATATGCTGCAGTATGTTCCTTTGGATCCTTGAGATTTGACGGTATAATTTATTACATGATTCATGCTAAGGACAAAATCTTAATTTAAAATACTTGAAAATTTGAATGGCAGCTAATTTATTATTAATATCAGATTGCCCCCTAATCTATTATTTATATCCACAACTTTTTATCATTCAACCAACAATGAGCATATTTCATGCATTATTTAGTTGTCATTTAAAAATAATTTAATCGTTTTTTTCTATATTTGGCCTTGAAAACGAAGATGTTTAATTATACATTTATCCCAACGTTTGGTTTGAGACGAATCTGTTTATCTTTTAGCTCTGAACTTTTTGTTACATTGCATTGATGTCTTGGGTTTTTTTTAATACGTTTCTTCTACTTCTGTAGAGTTAATTGCTTGGTTTCAAATTCATTATATTCTTTGGGTTCCTAAGGTGTTTACTGCGTCATTTGTCAAAATTTAAAAAACTTGTGCATTGCAAAGTATTGTTATGGCTATTCATTTGATTATATAATTGAAGTACTGTGATTGAATAATGAATCTATTAGATAACGAATTGACCACGTCTATTAAGGTATTGTACCCTGTTAATTTTTTTAAAGTTACAGGAACAAAGGATACCTGAAGGATTCTAAGCAAGAACATTTTATAGTATAAGAATATTAATTTATTTCAATTCGTATTTATGAAGTCTTTATCTTTTGCAATATGCTTGTACAACATGGGGCATCTAATAAAATAGATCACAATTAGAACTCGTGAGAATTCAGATTGCTTTTATTCCAACCATTAAGGCACAGGCGTCACGAGCAGCTGTTGCGTAATTATACAGATGATTCAATAAACAATAATCAAGTGTGGTTTATGGAAGAAGCTGTATCTGTATGCTGAAGGAAAGCTTGAACATTCCTGAAACGTATGAAACATTGCTTTGTTGTACTAGCTCAAGGAATGTCTTGAACAGAAAGTTTACACTTTTGGATACAAGACCTCTTGACCGGCTGTTTGAGGAATTACCCACTGTTCTTAGACTGAAACATCAAAGTACTATGAACTCACATAGCCTGTTACGACTTCGTGATCATTGTATGACGTTATATATAAGATTTCTGACAATGAGTTGTTCTCCCTACATGAACTCAATAGCATTTGTTCATGCCTACACACCCAAATGAAAGCGGGATAGATCAGAAATGGCAACATGTTAGCAAGATGGAAAGTCGTTCATGTCAAAAGACCGAATTGACAGATTGCTAGATGCTTTCTTGAGAAATCCTTTAAAAAAGTTTTTTTTTGTGCTGTCACGTGCAGGAAGATACCAACGAATGTGTTGGAACGGAACAGTGATACACCTGAGCAAGGCTACATGTCTACTGTCAACTGGGTAGAGGATATTGATTCATGTTATCTCCGCGTTCCTTAGGTTTATCACCCATGCGCCACCATAACCTCAGAATTTTGACACGTCCGTTCCTTCAATACCAATACTACACCACTCGTATCCTCTGTCTATCACTCGCATCCGAAAAGAGCGTATAGAACACATGAGAATCTCCATATCAATTGTGTCAGTAATTCCCGTTAATTGCTCTATGGGTGCCCAATGATCGTGAGTATCGGCATCTCTTGAAGCTCTTGATCCGACATAACACATGGATCAATACGTCCGAGACTAACATAGAAAACAAACATTTTTTTGCAAATTTTTTTTATTCATCAACACAACACCTTTGTAATCACCTTTTGAAAATTTGATACAATCGTTCAAACTTTTCTTTTCTTCAATTTTTTTTTTTTTTTCGCAGAAATCTTTTTGTTGCGATAATAACGTAAACAGCTTTCTGAATCATCGACTCGTTGCTGTTTTTTTGTTCCGAAGCAATCGCGGCACCACTTGAAAAACTTTGTACTCAAGTTGCCTGGAAGGTAAATACACCTTTCCATATGATATCTGTGTCATCTCGGCAATCTCCCACGAAGCTTCCTTTAGTTTCATTGCATAATTTTTGTCACTTCCTCATTTTTTTCCGGTGTAAGGCTTCCACAGGTCTACCCGAGGCGTTCGCGTCATTTTTCTGGTACGACCCGTTTAAACTAACCGACTAAATCGTTGCTTTATTGGACAGAGTCCGGTACATATTTCAATCCATTGTTTCTGCAAACGTGTTTTACCCATTAAAAAAGCAATGTTTGATCAGGAACACAAACTCGGTTTTCCATTTTTTTAAACCAAACGAACACAATTTTACCCCAACCCTCGATACTAGCTTGTTTTGGTCCGATCGCCCTAAATTTTTGTCACACGCGCAGGTTCGTACCTGAGCCTATTAGAGACTGGTTACGTGTACTACCTTCATCTCTGGGACGTCTCGGGATTGATTGATTGATGTGTTATAATCTGCAGACTTTTTGCCTGTTATATCTCTGTATCCATGTAAAGGTAAAATCAACGGTTTAGGGCTGTTGAAATAACACTTTGCACTATGACTTGAAATTCAAAATGAATTTGAATAAAACAACCTTATTTGCATTTTGTAAAAAGAATTCAAGCTCGTGTATTCTTTCAATGTTTCCATTTTCTCATAACATGAGTGTAGAACTTACGCAATAAGAGTATGATCGAAGTATTACGTTATTGATGCTAACATCTTAAGGAAGTTCTGCAAGAAAGAAAAATGACTGATTGTATTTGATTATTACAAAAATCTTGATTAGATTTATCCGCTCTACAACAACGCGATTTTCGAGTCAAAAGTCATTTGACTTTATTTTCAATCTATTATTAAAACCTGATTTCTTGAAAAGCTTTCTAGAACAGTTTCTAATTTGTTTCTCTATATGAGAACTTGGAGTTATAACATTTATAATAGATCTGCTGTCAATTTCTTAAATTGAGAGTAGATTCTGCTACAGAAATGGAATAATATTTGTTTTTCATTGATGTTTTTACTATGTTTCATCAAAATATTTTTTCAATGCAAGAGAATTTCCGAAGACATAAATCAAATAGAATGTTTTTATGGAATAATACTGGTAAGAAGTACTAAAGAGTTTTTTGTTGGTTTGACAAAACTGTTGAAATTGGTTTATATGATGACAATTACCACAATGGACATCAAGGCGAAAGTCTTTAAATAATCCTGAACATTAATAATCGGGCTACTTCACTATAGAGGGATAAAAGATTGGATTACTATCGAATCGGAAATTGAATGACCTGTTATAACAACATTATAGTGTAAGCTGAGGAAGAGATTTAAAAGATACAGGAAGAAAAAAGATAACTTGAAGTAATACAGTGTGAACTTTACAAATCCAAGAACGACAGTTTGTTTTATTTAAATGAGGTAAGTTTCTGGGATTGAAAATGTATTTTCACTTTTTTTTTCTCAAAATCGATTTCGATTTTGCCTCAACTAAAAATCGTATGAAAACTATAGTAATGATATGTAATGTTATAGAAACTTTTCATGAATACTCTATGACGGTGATTCAGGACTTGCCTCTCCATTGTTATAATACAAGTTAGCTTTGCATTTTATTATAAAAAAGTCATTTAATATCAAAATTTGTACGGTTTTTTATGTATATGATTAAAATTACTTCCTATAAAACATTTAATTTTTCAGGTTATATTAATAGTGAGAGAGGCACAAATCTAAATTAGATTCAATTCATTATAAAAATTTACAGAGTGGAGTACTCTTCTATATCATTCAGTTTTGAGTGTTTGCACAATGTACCATTTTACTATATTTTTATGTATTTTTTTGAGCTGAAAATATTAAAACATTATATTGTCAGTCTACAGAATTTTAAAGTTTTAGTTTTTAATGCATATCTTATAATTATAATGCAACAACTTTTTTTTTCGATTATTTAAAAATCCTTTTCGATCGTAGGCAGAATACCCAAGATATTCATGGATTGAAGAAGAGATAAATGATTCCCTAAAATAACGAGTGCGTGAGAAATAAATAGTAGAACTGAAGATATGGATATGATTTTTTTATTGTTATTTTTTTCAATAGTAAATTTGCCTTAACAAAACACGAAATAATATATTTATTTAATCTATTAGAATTGTTATTCTTTCTTTTTTCAATCTTCAAGTTAATGCAATGACAGCCTACTATATATAATGTAAGCAGCTCGAAATTCCATCTTTAGAGCGCCAGTTCCACAGGAATATTTTTTGCGCAAAATCATCCTATAGTAATAGTGGAAGTCAAGAAGAGAAAGATTAATTAAACTAGTAATGTTAAATCATTCTACAGATATATAAAATAAGAAGAAATGGTGGAAGAATAAACTTTTCATATATGCACAAATAGTTAAAATGTGTTGAAGGGACCTATATTGTTATTTTTTTAAAATATCAAGGAAAAAAATCTTCATTAGCTGTTATTATAAGGTTTTTTCAATATTTAGTTTTTGTAAGAAAATGAAATATATTAAATAATATAAATTATAAGTTAGTGGTGAATAACCCTCATTATTTTGCTTCTAGTGCGACCTTAATAAAACTAAACTAAACTAAACAAACGTGAAATTATAAAGCATGTTTTTGTTTTATTTTTTGTATATTAACTAAACACAATGTTTTGATTTGAATAATATACTTCCACGTTTGGAAAATTTGAGTTTAGAATCTTGTTGAATATAATTTAAAAAAAACGGTATCAATTATTTTGAATAAAATAATTCAACATTATCGATACAGCAAGGAATTTTATTTACAGTAGTGATGTATAATCTGTTTTTACCAAAAAAGAATCCTTTCGATGATGTTTCACATTGAATTCAGTTGAACATCACTTTCTTAGAAACTGCCATTTTGTAACATTTAAATAAATTTTAAGCCCTATTTAATTTTTGCCTCTTTTGTTTAACTCTCTTCGACTTATTATTCAAGTTACCGGAAATTGTCGAAAAAGTATTTCAAGCGGTTGGAATTTAAGACTCAACCTTAAATCCTTTTAAATGTAAAGAACTTTTTCTAAAGTGATCTACACTTTGTGAGAGTCTTAATTATCTCTTTCGATTTTTAAATTAATGGCACTGTTGAAAACGAAATTACAGAGACGACTGAATATTACCGATACTGCAGAAGAGTCATTTACATTCTACCCTGCAGTCACGAAAGTTGAAATGTCAGTCGTTAAATGAAAACGAATTACTTTGCTGAAAATTGTATGTTTGAAGGATTACTTGCACGTTCAGCTAATAAAATGCTTCATTTAAAGATACGGTTGGGGAACACCGTTTAATACTCGAAATTTGTTCGTCAACACTGATGCAGCATTTTAAAAGAGTTATGAGGTCTCTTGAGAATAAAGTATTGAGAGAACTTAGTTTAAGAGGCTTTCATATTTTAGATTATGTAAAGATTGAGTATTTTTAGAAATATACAACAAGAATAATTAATATTTGGAACAAAACCCCAAAATTATAAGGAGAGTCAAAAGAACTGGAATATATTATTCTTGACATATTCGCTGTATGTCAAGTCTTAAATAATTCTTTTCAAGAAAGTTTAATTTTGGCTTAAACAACATTTATATGTGATAAATCAATAATGAGTTAAAATTATTTACCAACGAAAATAAAATTTAAAATATTTTTTTATTAATCAGCAAAACATTTTTCAAATGTTCAATTTGTGTAAGTGCAAATTACACTTTGATGTGCATACGTGTGTGCGTTTTCATGATATAAGAGGTATAAAGTAATTTCTACAACTCAGTGCGATAAGCTATTTTGATAATTTTAGATTTATAAAAGTATTAATAAAATTTTTTATCTGTAAAAAAGTAATTTACATAGAGGATCAATCAAAAAATTTATGTTATAATGGCTCATTTCCAGGTTTCCTCTTTCAAAATAAAATATAGTTCTTAATGTTTCAATGAGTTCCATTTGAATGATCAATGATGATATTGTGTATGTATCATATTACTTATGAAATATTGTGAAAAATTATTTTTCTTCAAATGAAACATTTATTATTTGTGATTTTTTGAAAAACTTCTTAATATAAATGCAATTAAACGTGAATGTAATGATTTTCTTTTTTAATGACTTATCAAGATCTATTCAAACAAGGTTATTATGTATTTGTTATTGTTATTATTTGTTTTTAGGTTTTTTCTTGTTTGAAATGCTGAGCTTATTTTACCAATTTTTACATTCACCAAGTTTTATATATATATATATATATATGTATAAAATCTTGGTGAATATATATATATATATATATATATATATATATATATATATATATATATATAAATATATATAAATATATATAAAATGTATAAATAAATATATATATATGTATATATATGTATATGTAACCTTATGTATGTATATATGTATATATATATATATATATCTCTTTCTTTCATATATATATATGTATAGCATATATATATATATATATATATATATATATATATAACGGAAGCCTGCAATCAAAAGACGCCATTCATTATTAAATTACCTAATACTTAGGTCTGCTGTTTATTATTTGAAAATAGCAACATATTGTTCTACTCTCTACAAATTATAATGAAGCTGAGAGCTTTCTTGTTTTTCTTAGACGTGTGAGATGTAGAAATATTTCATGAAAGAATAATTGTTGGAGCTAGCCTTGTAGGAGCATCTAATCCAATAACAATCATTGTGATGTTTTCATGGGTATACCAGTCTCGAAAATCTGAGCGGCTTTATGTGCATGAAACAAACAACATCTACTTGACTTAACTATGGACGAAAACGAAAGCTGGCAGAGAAAGGTCATTGGGTATTGAAGCCAATTGCAGCATCAAAAAAGAACAGCTGACAAAGTGATGGTAGAACAAATCACCACTGAGATTCTATATCAACGACAACTAAGAGAGAGTATAAGCAGTAAACAGCTCGTCCACTATGAGTAGCTATTCTAAATACTTGTCACTTATGGATAAAACGTCTACTCAAATCTTTCTTAACGAAAAAATAAGACTCAAAGGGTATGTAAGTTATTTGGTCAGATAATTAATAGGTCACATTGTTTCCCGCTACTGGAAGAGTTTACGTCAGTAGAATGTTTTCACTTGCATCCAGATTGTCTTGTTCCAAATGTGAAGCATGGAGGCGGCTCTGTTATGATTAGAGCAGCGATTTCACGGTACGCATCCTGGGCTCTGTACAGAAACCCTAGAAGAGCCAGGTGTCATGGGTAATATTGGACATTTTAATACATCCAAGTGCATTCCATGGTGTAAATATTATTTCCATTAGGAGATGCCATTTTCCAAAATGATAATTGTCCAATCTATACAGCTAAACCTCTTCAGACAGGGTTTGAGGAACATGAAGATGAAGTTACTAATCTTCCCTGAGCGTCTCGGTTCCCGGACCTGAATATTATTGAGTCACTCTGACTTATTTTAGAAATCATAATCCATAGCTGTTTTTTGCCATCTCTTTTTGAACTTTCACTAAAAATTTTATAATAATCTTAATAACATTATAAATTAGTTGTACAACTTTTTTTTTACCAATCATTATTTAATTCGATATATATATGCCAAAAGGAGTAGCTCTTCGCCTCTCATTAATAAGGTTTTTTGTGTTCTTTTGTACTGTTTCCATTATTTTGATAACAACTTGTATATATATATATATATATATATATATATATATATATATATATATATATATATGTATATATATATATATATATATATATATATAACTGCTCTTGCTGTAACGCTGTAGCCATAAGCCAATAATGTATGTAGCAGCAGCAATGGCAGCAGCAGCTGTATGTATGTATGTAGCCAGCAGCGGCAGCATGTATAGCCAGCAGTATGTATCATGTATACGCAGAGTTACATCGAATGGTGGAGAAACGCCTTTATTAATAGAGGGCAGAAAACTCCACGCTTTGACTTTACTAGACACCGAAGTCACGACCGGTAAAAAAGTTGACGCAATATAATGTTATTAGTAGCAAGTTGTGATGGTTGAAAAAACAAACGTGGATTATAGTTTTCTGACGATAATATCGGCCGGTCACGGGAACTAGAGAAAAATTGACAACACAAATATTTCATGTTCTCCAGGCTTCAATCTAGAAAGGACTTTGGCTGTTATAGACAGGATAATATTTTCACAGAGGAAATAAACATCTTCTAAATGGAAATATGTTTACATAGGCCTACGCTTAAACTAGGCTCCTCCATGAACATTTGCTCAGAAAGGAACGTGATATTTTCAGAAAAAATATTAGAATCACTGTTTCAATCACTCATTTTCACGTTGAGCTGAAGATTGTCTGGATTGGCTCGGCACATTCTGCTGACATGAAGCTCTTTCCGGCAGCGAGCTGGCTGTGAACAACCAGCTCTGTTAGCTTCTCTTTGGTATCAACGGCCTGGGCCACGGCTGACGGGCGTTTCGCGTTCACGAAGTGACGGAAGCTCAGCACTCTGCAAAGGCGGTCAGACATTATCAGGCTCTGCGGGCCGCTTTGTCGTGATTGCACGACAACGCGACCGGCTTCGGCCTGTCACACCGTACCTATCCGCTCTGGTCGTCGAAACTTTGTTGACGTGTATTCAATAACGATGAACTATTCTTTTCAATGAAGGTGTTTACATTGCGATCTAAGAAAAACAAGCTTCTCGGCTTCGATATATTTGTGGAGATGGTACCTGTTGCTATTTACTCAGGCAATAGGCAGTGTTGAACCAGACCAATATGGATGGCGTTTGTTCCGTTACTTCGCCTGTAACCAGCAGCGCCAGCAGCCAGCTTCAGCATGTAGCCTTGTATGTATGTAGCCAGCTGCTCTTGGCAACAGCAGCAGCAATGTGGCCAGCGTATGGCCCGGCAATAGCTATTATTACGTAGCCAGTAGCCAGCCATGTTGTTGATATGTTATAACCTTGTTTATATATGTTGTATATATAACATATATATATATATATGCTGTATATATATATATATATATTATTCACTTGAGAGACATATATATATGTATGTATATGAAATCTTGGTGAGAATAAAATTCGGTAAAATAGAAGCTTCGGCATTTCAGGCAAAGAAACCTAAAATAGGTAATAACGATAACTTTAAGTACGCAGCCTTTTGGTTGAATCAGCATTAGACATTTGATTGAGAAAATCATTACATTCGTTTGAATTTGCATTTTGTATTGGAAGTTTTTCAAAAATCTGAAATAATGTTTCATTTGAAAAATATTTCCACTACAACTATCATAATAACTATGATACATTATGTAATATCATCATTGATATCATTCAAGTGAACACAATGACTTATAAGAACTCACTATTTTATTTTTTGAAAGAAGGAAAGCTTTTACAGATAAAAACACATTAACACTTTACAACAAACTCTAAAAGTATCAAAATAACTTTATCTTTGAAATTCTTGAAAATCACTTTATACTCTCTTATATCATGTTTACTACCTACCTTCAACCGTCGATGTAAATTACTTGTCAACTGAGAACATTTGAAAATATGTTTTGCTGATTAAAAAAATACTTTCTTTAAGAACTTTTGTTCTGGCCATTCTAACTCATTGATGGAATTTATCACATATATCGTACTGCTGGAAAGTCTTTTGTTGAACTTGAACATCCACGACGAATATTCAATCCGTCATATTCCGGTTCTTTGCCCCTCGCCCTATTTAAAATATGACACAATTCCCAGCGACTACTGTTATTATGTTCAAAACCTCTCCACCTTACATAATCAGAAACCTCTTTAAACAAACTCATCAGCTGCACCATTCGAGAGACCTCATAACTAACCCCAAAATCTTTCTTTGTTTGATGAGTTGACGAACAAATGACATTTGATGGCCGAACTTTGGTATCTCTGAAACATGATTTTCGACGAAGCTTCAATTAGATTATTCAATCATTTGCAGGGTAGAAATGTTTTCAGATGTATCGGCTTTGGATTTTCGACTGTGCCGTTATTAAAGATCGAGAGGCAATTAAAGAACTCTTTTATTAGCGAAAGATCGCAGAAAAGTTCAGCACATTTAAAGGGAGTTGGTTGATCTTCAAATTCAAATGCCGAACAATTTCCGATAGAACGAAATTGAAATGAACTTAAAAAAATTTGATGCGTGTGGAAATGTTGATTTAAGAAAATTGATGTTCTGGCACAGTGTCTTGTCATTTGAAAGGATTCTTATTAAGCGAATTACCCTCACTACTACAACAAAATATAAAAATTCGCTTAAACATTCATCATTAATGACAGTCATTTTTACATTCAAAATAATTACTGTTTGCACGGCATAATTCTAAACAAACCTCCAGGCGATGAGCTATTCAATTCAAAAACGTGTTGGTGTATACGAAAATAGGCTGAAAAAACCAGCCTATTTTGCGTTTAGTTTATTGGTTTGATGAGTGCACTTCTTTTGACACTGTACAAAGTAAGTGAAAAAACATGGCAATCGGCATTTTTCCTTTGATGTTTACGAAAATACATAGTGCATATATGAAGTTTGTTTTCACCATTTCAAACCTGTATCTTGTGAGGCTGTGTTACGACCGATGAGAGGATTCTCGCGTGTCAGGGGGACAACTTTGTAAGCTGTTCGCGATGAGTCAACTCTAAAATGCGG
>BMAW01056763.1:429912-493604 GCA_019974015.1 Nephila pilipes
GTGCACTTGAAAGAAAAAAAATATAAGCAGTAAATGTTCTTAAAAATATGTTCAAATTTAATATTTTTGAGAAGACATTAACTTCCGGTTTGAAATAGTGACTTCCGGCAATTTTTTTTGAATTGTCTGTTATTAAAATACTTATAACTTGATTTCTAAAAATTATATAAATGGAAGGTAGTTTCAGAAAGAGATTTCAAATATTTTAATGGATAAATAAAAAAAATCTGATATTTTCTCAGAAATTAGAGTTTTGACGTAGTCGGATACCTTTAAATCTAATAATGGTAAGTAAATAATTGTAATAATGAAATGTTTTGTTATTTAATAGATTTAGTAGAAAGGTTTTCGAACTTTATCATAAAAGACGATTTTTTTGTTAGAATTAAGAAGAAGTTTTTTAATAAACCTTTTAAAAAATAAATATTACAACTCATGTATTTACTTTGAATGATCTTTTGTCTAAAAGACGACATATGTGTCTGAAATAATTTTAAACATAATATTCTGATAGAAATTGTAAAGAAAAATATAAATTTTTTTATTGTGTAACATTGCCTTCAATGTATTTCAAGAATAATGTTAAAGAATAAATCATTTTGATTAAGATTTTCTTAGATTTTATAAAATTGGTTTTATTTCAATACATTTATTTTATTATTTCCAATTTGTTATATCATATCAATTATCAGTAGTTTTTTTTTTTCTTCCAGTATATTAAGTATTTCTTCAAATTTGTTATAATACAAATATTTCTACATAAAAAATGACATTTGATTTTTTTTGCCTAAAGAAAAGTCTATTAAAATCTTCATTAAATTGGATATTTTGTTTGTGAATCTAATCATCTAATTTTATTTTATTCCCCTGCCTGCTATAGCTGACTTTTATATAAAGTTGTTTATTATCAGACTAAACTAAAATTTTCTCTAGCAATTTTCGGTATACCAAATATAAATGAATTGTTGCTAAAACATGATCTTATTAATCATATATTTTCAGAATATTTAGTCTCTTTAATCAAGATGCATAAAACTGATCAAACATTAGTTTTAAAAAATATTTTTACTGTTGATAAATTAACAACAACCCTACACAATAAGTTTAGTGAAGTACATTTTTCCACAGTTCGTTTATCTTTATATTGTCTTTTTAATATACATCATGAATACGACTTTAAGTGTTTTATGTTGATCTATTTGAAATTTTATATTTATCATTTAAATTCATGTGTGAAAAAAATATTTCATATAAGCTTTATCTCAACACCTGTTATATTATGTGGTATTAAATGGTACAAAAGAGCTTAAACCCATTTGATCTGTCGCCGTGGTAAAGCTGATCGTCAATGCCAGATCGATGACTTTAAACTGAGTAGGAACGAAATCTGTGATGAAGTATGCTCCAAGGCAGGTGCCGTGGAGGTAGGGGATAGTGATAAATGTTGTCATTGTACCCCTGCATGAGGTACGATATAGTCGCGGGTATTTTTTTAATGGCGAGTAGCCTCCGGTTTTCCCACCAATCGTTTTCAGGTATTCATGGTGTTTTTTGAACCTGGCTCAGATGAGTTGAAAAATATGCATAAAAGTTTAAAAAAATTGTTTTCACTGAACTTTGATAGCTGTGGCTTTTGTATAAAAGGAATTTCTATCACCCACATCCTTTTTCTCCTATACATGCCCCAGGCCTTGTTTGATTGTCTCTATCGGTACTTAATCCTGACGATGCATTTCCTTTTTTCTCTGAATCGCCTATGTATAACTGATTAATCAAAGATTTCTAAGAATATTGTCTTGCTATTGATATAAATATCGATCAGAAAAATATAAACTATCTATGTGGATATTTTGTGTACTTTTTTTCCTTTTCTGGAAATATTATACATCTGAAAACTCTGTGGAATGGATTGATTGAATAGCATTAATTTGTGGAATTTATCGACATACAGTTATGCAAAAAAAATCTTTAAGTTTATTTTCTATGTGTAATCAGTATTTTGTATGAATGTGTTTGCATTCAAAATAAAAAAAAAAAATTGTACTTCATATTAAATATTTTGATTGCTGAAGCAGAAACATATATGTAGGACAAAAAAAAAAAAACAAAGAGAAAAAGTAATTTGACAAGATGGTATCAAGGTAACGGTGTTATTTGTTTTTATTTGAATATTTGATGAGAGTCCAAGTTTTTAACAATTAATATTTATGAAAACTTTAACGCACTACAAATATTTCTTACTTAAACTCTTAAAAAAAAATTTACAAACCCTCAGAAATTTCGATTCTTTTCTAAATTTCAACAGCTGAACTACTACTTTCTATTTTCTTTTAAATTAACTATAAATCCTTTTCAGTTATTTTATATGTTTCACAATTACTTATTGATCTACTTCATCAACAAAACAATTTATTCGATTTGAATTAAAACTTATATAATTTGTTCGATTAAATATTTTAAAAATTTAAGTAAAATTATCAGGATGTTGGGTTTTATATACTTAATACATATTGAAAAGTATACATTTAAAAAAATCAAATTTAATTTTTTTAATTATGGTACGCTTTTTAAGAAATCACAAATAAATAAAATTATTTTTAAAAACATAACAAATAACAAAACTTTAGAGACCATCACAAGTATCATGATATCATATCTAGTTAGTGTGTTTTTGGTATCATTTTGAAATCCTAAGGCCAACAAATAATATTTTCAATATTAAAAGTAAAAATCAAAACAGTTAAATGAAAGAAAAATTAATCTTAACTTACAGGATTTCAGATAAATTACGAAATATTCTTCTTATCATAAAAAAATGTAATTTTCATACTAAAACCAAGAAATTAGTAATATAATTTATGTAATGTGAATACACTTTACAACCCAATTAAAAAAAAATTTGACTAAAAATATTGGACTCAATTACTGTCTTTGTTATAAGATATAAATTACAGAACATAATTCATTATGGAAGATTATAATAATAAAAGAAATTAATTTTGTTAATTCAACGTATAAATTTCCTATAAGTTATTGTCATAATTGATTTTCTAGGTAAATAGTTTACACTCATTTCTTGAAATCAATATGAAGCTTCAATGTATCATTGATAAACAATAAAATGTTTTGTAATACTTGATGTTATAGTTTTAGTCAATGAAACTTCCATTATTTTGAGAAGGTGATTATGAATTTTATTACATCATCTTCAATCTTCCACATAGAGTCAGTGTTTCACATAATGTAGTGCTTCTTTTCACTCATAGATTACTTATTAATTATTGTGGATAATGTACTATTTGAAACAGTGCAACTATGTTGCAAATCATAAAAATAAAATATAATATTATTACATGAAAAAAACAATTATATCAGAAATTAAATGTCCTCCAGTGCAATTGTGTTAAAACTATATAAACATTTTAAATTATTTTGCGAGTATATTTTGAATTACTTGAATTACTCTATATATTTACTTTGACATCTTCTTCATGGAGAGGGAGTATCAGTTCAGATGTCTAAGGCTCTCTATGTTTTTTCGGAGTGCGAATTTATTGGGGCAATCACAAAGTAGTGGATTCGTGGAAAACCAGTAGTAGCAGCTCAGATTCAAAACCTGAATACTTTTAAAAAAAATCTTTTAGTGATGACCGTACAGATCTCAAAACTGTGATGGATTTTATGCATTAAAATTAAGAAAATCTCAAATTTTTTAAATATATAGATAATAAAGGAAGAGGAAATAAATATTCAACTGTTTTATATTGTAAATAAAAAAATGAGCAGTTCTATTTTTTTTTATGCATAAGAGATGATAAAATATGAAAAGTATTGATTTCAAAACATAGCCTTTAATAAGAATAGTGATAAGAATCAGAAATAAATACTCCTTTAAAAAATGCACTGAGATTTGCATTTGACATTTATTTTGCCACCATCAATTTTTCTTTAATAAGGCAAAATTATCTTTAAAAAAAAAAAAGTTAAGAAATTAATGTAACTTATGTTTTATGTCTAATTGAACATTGATCCACAAAATTTAAATTATACTATAAAATGAATGGGAATGATAATTATTTAATTTAAAAAATTGGAGCAAAATTTGTTTCAAATACAATTGTAGGAGTTATGAGCACATTTAATTATATTTCATTATATGGGAGTATATCATTCATATTTGTAATTGGTATTCTGAAATAAGGAGGGAATAAATAAATTCACAACAATGAAGCTAATAGAAGTGAAAAAGAAAATATATAATGAGGAAATGATGGTATTTTTTCTTTGAATTTTCTTAGGAAATTTTACTGATAGCGTAAATGGTCTAATATAGTTTTCAGATTGCTAGCTTATTTTCAGTGACAATGTTTAAATTTCTTTGTATAAATTTCCATCGGAATTGAGTGTGCGTGTGAAAATTTTCATGCTTAAAACTACTTTTGTCAAGTTATTAGTTTGATTTCGTTTAGGAAAAAAAGCAACTTTTTGATTATTACTTGCAGATACAAGAAATTGTTTAGAACAACTGTCAATACTGAGAGATTTACTAAAATGTCTTTAAAATACAAAATTTTTTAAATCTACTTAAATTTTGAGTTAAATAGGTTTCTGTGTTTTAATTAGTAAAATTCTTTTTAGGAAATAAATCCAAAATTATTTTATATAGGAGAAAAATTTCTTTTCTCTCCTTATTTAAGTATAATTTCTGATAAGAAATTGAAACCTTTTGAAAATGTAAGAAAATTTAATCTTAGCTTTTGATTATTATAATAATTCTTGTACACTTCATTCTTTCCCGATTAAAACGATTTAGTTTTCCCAATATTTTTGTCAATACTGCAATATAAAATGAGTTATGGGAGGTGAAGCAAAAAATAACTGAAATATTTATCAATCTTGTCTCAGAATGTAATCTTTTTTACCAAATGATAGCCAGTAATAATAACTCTCCAATGAAGTGTTGATTTGAAAACGACGGCTTTTCTATGTTTTTTAAAATAAGTTCAAAGTTTATTCAGTTAGTTTTAACAAACTTTTTTAAGTGTTATACGAAAAGATGTTCAGTTTTTATGTTTACTATGAGTAAATGGAGAAAGTAATTAGATACGTTTAGATAAAATAGAAATTAAATGCATACAATACTGAAGTGCCAAAAAGTCGGATACACTTAATATCATGGAAATTTATACCCGTCGAAGTGCAACAATTGACGTGACATTGACTCAATGAGTTGTCAAGTCCTATGAAGAAATATTCAATCATCCTGCCTCAACAGCCGTCCATAAGTGAGAAAGTGTTGTTGGAAACTTTTTGTGAACAAATTGCTCCTTAGTCATCTATAAACCAACATCGTTGTTTGATACATGAGATCCATTAACGGTTGCAAGTCCTGGCAATTGATTATAACCATTTCCAATCAATGACGAGTTTGACCAAAGGACCTACTCAAATACTATGTAAAAAAACAGCTAGCACAATACGAGTCACCACTAGTTTGCGGCAATTCCTTGCTGACAACTAAGATGGCCTGCGGTGTCTGCACCACACTAAAACTTACCATCAACTCTACCAATTGGAATCGGACCATCTGACCAAACAACATTTTATAGCTTCATCTAGGTCTAAATCATTTGTTTCCGAGCCAGTATTTCACCGCAGCTGATGCTATGTTGCTGTAAAGGTACTAGAGTTGGTCTTTTGTTGCTCAATAACCCCAAATTTCATATCCCATCAACAATTTCGATGCAATATCCACGGACATGTCTGTCGTATGTCTCTACATTGAATATTGTTGCTATTTAACGCAATGTTACTTGTCGGGTAACATTGACTACCAGACGTCGCGTTGGTCTCGGTCGCCATGTAGACACAACTGGCGATGTCCATGAAGGTAACGTTGGAAACTCTCTCCTTTCGGCGAACTTCCTGACACAAGATCAATGAATAATGGATTTCCTATCATCTCCGAAATGGAAATGTCAATGAGTCTTGGGTCCAATAGCATTATACGTTCAAAGTTCACACTCGTCGTGCAGTAGCAATCGTATCAGAACCATGAATCACTTAAGCGCAAAATCGAAAGACCTTGACAGTACATTGTCCATTTATGCATTTCTAATGCAATACCGCCGCAGTATGGATATATATACTGTTATCCTAAGATTTTGACACTTCGATGTTTTCAAAGTTCCTCGCAGAAAATTGAGATTTAAATAATATATTCACCATTTTTTTTTTAAAAAAAATATACAGTGGAAATTTTGTATACTACTGAGTTGTAGAAAAGTAAAATCCTAGAATTATTATGATTTTTTTTTCTCTTTCTTTCCTTTTTTTTGACATCCATATCCATGTGTTTAAAATCAGTGAAGCTTTTCAGTTTTCTAACGAGTCTTTGATTTCTATCTGAAAGCTAAAATTTTAAGAAATACATAAAAAATCTATTTAAAAGTAATAAAAACGATATTCTTATTATTATAAATACATGGAAACATATACTACATTCCAGTATATATATTTTTTCAGCAATCATTCCATAACTGTAAATTTCAAAATCTTTCTAATCCGATGTAAAATCAATGCAAATTTTTTGTAGTAAATAGCATTGAATATGTGTTTTTAATTTTTTTATCTACATATCATTATAAATACATTACGTACCTTTAATTTGTATTGCTTAAAAAGGTAACACTTGATTTTGAAAGTTGATTGAAGATTCTAGCCAATTGCGATCAATTAAAACGCACCCACATTACCATTATTTTTCCATACACAAATTTCAAATGAAAATTTATTTTGCAAATTTACATCGATCCTTTACTTCAACTTAAGATGACATCAATGATAAATTTAAAGGTTTTGTATCCCTAAAATATGACGTTTTTCCAGTGGTTTTTTAACATCCGCAATTTATGACTTGTTCACACACACAAACATGAAAAATTCAAAACAGAAACATTACCCATGAAAACTCATTGTTTGTGCCTTGAATAATTTCGAAATATTCTTCAGCATAAAAAACTCTACGAAAATATTGATTTTGTCGAAATATTTAGTGGTTATGAGGTGTCATCCAATAATGCGTTTAGAGTATTGTTTTTCATTCCTCAAGTTCCAGTAGAAAATTAGCTTCGCAAACGGTTGCCCAGAAGATTTGATGTATGCTAAAGTGAAATAATACGTGCAGCCACATTTTAGTTAGCTATAAGAGAGCTGAATCGACTTTTATTTCTGTTGAGCTTTTCTGTTTCAAAGAGGTTAGTTTTTTTTTTGTCATGATTTATGTTCTTGCCATTTAAAAAAATTGTGCTACATATTTTTAATCTATATCTTATTATATAATCGTACAAACTATATTTTTAATTTAAATTGAATTTGAAGAATTTTTAAGCAGAAAATAAAATATTTCGCAAAAGTACTTTGAAGCATTAGTTCTTTTGAGATGCACAATCACGAATAGAGAAAGTGATAGTGAAGATGAAAAAAGTTATCACTTCTTCTGATACCGTACCTTGACTCATTGAATGTAAATATCCATCCCTCACTCAATTATGAAGAAATGTAAACAACCCGTATCAAGAAAAAAAGATTTCATGTGGAACATATTCTTTAAATGCAAGCCGTAGGGGTATGTAGTACAGCTGTAAAACCCCACAAATCAACGTGAATGTGCAGCAGTATAGCAACCTGCAATCTTTGACCTGTATACTCATAGAGACGTTAAAATGTTTCGAAAATTCCTGTGGAAAATGAACCCAAATGAAAATTTTGTAAAAATGTAAAAATAAATCAATTGTAATATTTTAGAATAATTAACTAAAAAAATTATTAAGTATCATTTAGCATAAAATTATTTCATCTTACATCTATAAAAAAATTGTCGAAGGTTCCACTTACTGATATCTTCAACATTCGGTCACAAAGTAAAAGTTATTTCTCTTTCAACACCACACACAAAGCCGTTGGCACGCGATGGATGTGCTCTTCAACCAGATCCCAAGAGCTGGGATGATATTTTTTTTAAAAAGCTGATATTATTTCTTATAGTTACCACTGCATTAAAATTGTCCTACCTTTCGTTGTTTTTATTTTTAAACCTTGTGCCCTTCAAAGGCGATTGTTTCTCTTCATTGAAACCAAATGGTTTTGTTGTAGAAAAATGCGAGTTCTCAGAATAACTGCTAATATATTTTTTTTGTAAACAAAAAAATAAACATTTTTGTGTTCTAAAATGAGTTTTATTGGCAGCAGCAATACACAAATTGACACGCATAAAACATACATTAATACATGAAGTAAATTATGTACAAAAGAGCTAAGAATCTTAGATTCCAATGTAACATGTCTATATGGTGTTGATATCATGGTGATGATGTATTTAAGATATTCACACACAATATATATATGTAATAACGACAAAATAAAGCATTGAGTCAAAAAAAATTGCTGTCTCGATTCAACTTAACGTTTTAATCTCATTAAACTCTTCTGTAGTACACATATTCACAGTAGGCTAGCTAACAACATCTCATCTGAATTGCAAGGTAATTTAAAAATGCTACGTACATAAAATATACAGTTCACTTTATGGTGAAATATCCAGAGTACTCAAACATGTTAAATACTCATTTAGGTTTTCCTAATTTTTTTTAACATTGCTCTATGTAGTATTGACAATATTTAACAAATTACTTCATTTCGTTTTTTTTTTGAAGTTCACGTAGTAGATGCAGATAAATGTTTAGTATTTAGTTCTCAAGCAAATTAATTATAGGATAAAATGCTGGAATAAACATAAATTTCAGTGAATACATTCTTATTATTTATATAGCGAAATGTCTTGATTTATAATCAAGGATCACTTAAATTACAGTTTTATGTAATTTCTTATTTTAAATTAATTTTAACTTGACTCAACATAATACAGTAATTAATTTTTATTTGTATTTTAATTAAAATGTAATAACTATAAATTAGTTTTTACGCATTTTTCAACGCAATAACTTACCAGTTTTGATAACCTGTGTCATCCTTCTTATGGTTCTTAAATACAATTGTGAATAATCTATAAAATTTAATTGAAAACGTAAAATTTTAGCAAAAATTTATCTTGCAAATATATATTTTTTTTCAATAACGGAAGTGATTTTTACATTTGTGTATTTGCAGTTAATATTTTTATTTGATACATTTAGTGACTTTTATGACTGATAAATTTTTTGCTTATTTTCATCTCTGTATCACTAATATTTAGCATTAAAAAATTGTTACTATTTTGGAATTGTTATTACCGATAAGAAATCAATTCATCTTACTAAGAAATTATGCACGATTAGTTTCTAAAAGAACCCAAAGAGTACTCATATAGCTATGGATATGTTGTACTGTTTTATTATACAAATATTAGAAATTTAAATAGTAACGAAAATTACATCACAAATGATGATATAATCTCAAAAAAAGGTTTGTAAACATAACCAAAGACTCTGTATTCTGATAAAATCTAATCACAACGAGTGCACATTTATTAAAAAACAATGTTCCTTTTAATTGCTAAAAGTTCACAAAGTTCATTCCTTCAGAGGCCATAACTGCTTGCCTTTGGCAGTCTAACAGTGTCACTGAAGCAAAGTTATAGCAGTTGATTATTTTGCGTGTCCTGTGACTTTAATAATTGCTTCTGTGAAATTTCAACAGGCCATGGTATTGCTGATTAAGCTTATATCAGTTTTCTAAGTCTGGGTCTTGAAAAATAATTTAAAATATAAAATTCTAAAACAACTCCAATCCATGTCAACCTTGATCAAAAAACTAAGTAAAAATCTGTCTACTTCTAATTTACATTTAACGAGTTTTTTTTTATTATATATATTTCATAAAATAATCATAAATATTCCATATTGACATTTTTAAAATAATATATAATAATGGATTGACTTAATTTGGAAGATAAGTATAAAATTATTTAATCTTTTAACGTTTAAATTTTTGCTATAATATTCTAAAGTAAAAAAAAAAAAATTCAGAACATATAAAATTGTTTTTCTTAATGTATTATTTTTAAAAAATTCTAATTTTTTTTTAAAAATTAAATTACTGAAAAAATACAACCAGGGAAAAAATTAAAAAAAATAAATAAAATTTCTTGTAAAATAATTTACGTAATCATATTTTCTTCATTTTATAAAAAAAGTCTATGCTTTTTTGTTTGACGAAAGAGATAAATGAATATAATTAAATCATCTGTTCAAGTAACACTTCCATCAACAAATAAACTCATATCTTGTTCCTTTCTCCATCTATGGATATACAACATCACAGGATTAAAAGTGAATGTTTAAATGTGAACACTGTTTTTATGTTGTAAGCATTCCTTAATCGTCTGCAGTTCATAACAAGTATATATAATAGAAAATGTAGTGTATCCATAAATTTCAAATTATTTTTATCCGGTTCTTCTTTTTCTTCAACAGATATACATAAAAAACATTTTATTTCTTCTTATATTACATCTTGTCTTTCAGAAATGACGTAACCGAGCATGGTTTCGGGAATTTGAAGTCTTATGTTTGGCAATCTGAATAAGGGGAAAAAGGTAAATCAAAATTTGTTATGTAAAAACAATTCCAAAATATAATGTTCACAACATTCTTTATGTTTTTTTTTTAAAATTGAAACATATAATAAAATAAATGACTGATTAACGATTACTGTAATTTTATAGTTGAGCAGTTTTAACAACAGAATGCAAAATACAAACCCCAGTGTCGCTAATAGAATTGTCAGAGTATTTTTTTATTGTTGTGACATATTTTTTCATTCTTGTACCTTCCTTATATATATATACATATATATATATATATATATAAACACCATGTTAAATGTTTATTAAAAGTCATACGCATTATTTTTTTTTTTAGTTTACAGAAAATTATCGTACTTCGGACATTCTAGCCAATTGTATTTGAATTCACGATTTAATTGTAATAAATCATTTGTTCATTAATCAACAAATCTTTTTAAATTTATTATTGCTGCATTCCTTTGACTCGAAAAGAGTTTTCTACAACTGACACGTAAATCTAGCTCAGAAAAATAATGAATCGATTTTTGCTCTATAAAATACCTCTGACCTTTAAAACACCTCTATCGAATTTTTTTTTAATAAAATAACTTCTTCAAAAATTTTGAATGCATTATTTAGAACTGATGTAATATTAATGTTGAGAATTTCTTACTACATTTTACATGATGTTGGAAATTATTTATTTTAATAGCATGCATGTTTTTTTCTTAATTAAAAATAATTACTATTTTTCTTTCAGAATCAGGATATAAACTAATATATATGCATAAAACTTTCTATTAACATTTGTCTTCACCCAAATTAAAGGATTAGTTAATGGTAAAGTATTTACTAAATTTTTTTACTGCGCATATTTCATGATATTTATGCTATTTTATTAAAAGTTTCAATTGTTTCTTTGTAAATGAACACTTCAACTTATTAAATTTTAATTTCTTTATTGGTGAAGTAAATATCAACAGCATTATTTTTACATATACTTTTCAGAATGAAATAGATTGAATTTTTGTACCATGTTCAATCAGCTTTGATTTACCCATTTGCAATAATATAAATGAATGTACACGAAATTTTTTACAAAATTAAAATAAATTATGAATATAAAAAATACTAAGATTTAAAAAAATTTTAATTGATTGTGGTTTCATCCATCGACAATTATAGTAATTATCTGTCACAATAATTAGTAGTACAGCAACCATTTTCAATCCGGTAAGAACACGATTTTGCCGGATTATCAAGTCATTATATTTTAATAGGATATCAAAGATAAATCACCTGGATCAGATTTTAAACGACTCAAAACATTATTTAATATTGGTATCAATATTCTGAACCTACGTAAGTGATAAAAATTTTAAGTAGAATATTTAGTCATTCTAGAAATTACAAATTAAATTTCAAACAATGAACATTAATTTATCTTTGAATATTCTTTATACTAAAAAAAAACACAGCACAAAAAAAAAATAAACAGTATAATGAGAGACAAAACAAACTGTGACGAGTTTTTAAACACTCATCATACAGTTCTTTGCATATACACGTTTTGTGGTTTATATACAATGGCGGATTGTATATCATCCGCTAGAAAAGAAGAAACACTGTACCAATTGAAAGTTGGCTCCCAGCGTAAACATTGGGTATAATTATGAACAACGTTGCTTCGCGATTCTGGCTCAACACCCGAATCCATACGAAAAAATCCAAAGCTGAACGGCCTTGATCGGTGCTGGTTTATAGGATACGTCGTACCTTCTTGAATACCGAATCAAAAGCAATCATTGTGATAAGTTTGGTATAAAAGCAAACTTGTAGGTTATTTAAAGGCATTTAGACCAATATATTAAATTTCAATTCCTTCTAATAGTGTAATTGGGATAAGATATTTATTACAGTGCATTTATTAAAATATATTTAAACATTATTCTTCTTGAAAACTAAATTTTACTCTCTCTTCTTAGTTGTTTATTGTGTCTCAGTATGAATTTTCAAAGAGCTCAATACTGGATATAATAATTACTAATGAAATTTCCAGCCTTTACGTTGAATGTAATGTATCAAATGCTCAGGAAATCTTACTTGTTTCTGATTCGAATATTTGGTTAATATCCTAAATGTTAAATTTTTTTGTATGTGTGTGGTTTTTTTTTTTTTTTTTTTTTCTAATTTTGACTTTATTATATTTAGAGATTATTTCATAGTATTTCAAATTTTCGATTTACAATTTATTGTATTTTGAGTATTTATACATATTTCTATGCGTCTTACTTATGTATATTATAAATAGTTTTCATTAATATATATATTAAATAAATAAACATTTTTTGTGATGAATTCAGATAAAGGTTCTTTGAAAAATTGTACTCGCTGTTTGAAGGAAATTAAGAATTCCTGATAAAGAGTTTTTAAACAGTGACCCAAAACTTTAAATACAATAGCAAAGTAAAATAAGTTGTAAGAGGGAAAAATTAGAAATTCTTTAGAAACAGCATATGATCTCGATCAACCAATGAAAAGAGATAAAGCTGATACATCGTTTTTACGATAAAAATGTGAACAGTCCAAAAACTAATAAATTATGTAAGTGAAGAGCAGTTTTAAGCAGAAATATTTTGTGGAAGATTACCTTACGTCCGTGCCCGTGAAGTTAAAAGAGAAATTTCGTAGGTATAAAAAAAATAATTTTTTATTTATTTTTTTAAATATCGTATACCTAATTCCTCTCCCTACTAGCTTCCCCTAAAAATTTGCAATGCAAATCTACATGCAATTAGTGGCTAAGTTTTTCATTATTTTCTTTTCCTTACAACTTATCGTCGCCGTGTTTTTTAATATTTTTTTCTTATTTTTCACTCAGGAGCCCTTTTATCAGGTAACTGCAGATTTCAGCTATTAACCGCTCTTTTTTATTTATCCCTAACGCTTAGGAGGGGAAGTCCTCGATTAGGTGTATTTCCTTATTTAAAATATTAAAAAAAACAAAAAAAAACTCTTGCCTGGAAATTAATGTTTTTGCAGAAGATTCTGTGCTCACTTTACGTTAAATTTCAGAATTAAAACATTATAACGTTTGCTTTTTCTTCTGCTGGCATGTGTAATATGAATGTTTTCTGTTTTTTCCCCAAGACTTTTCTCTCTCTTTTTCCTTTAAATGTCTTAAAATATTTTCATTAATATGTTTGGCAGAGCTCAAATCTTACTCCCCTGTCCCCTACTCCTTCATTGAAGCAATGGTTTTTCTTCGTTTAATTTAAATGCTATTAAGCCGCGGAGAATTTACAAAAAGTGTAAGGGGTGGGTGTAAAATAATTACCCAGAAATTCAGGCGCTGGATGGAATAATTATAAGAATCTAAGCTTTTGGGTCTAAAACGCAGAAAAAAAAAAGCAACAAACGAAGCTTAGGATCTAATGAGAAGAAGAATGCAAGAGAAGTTCGCGGGCCAAAATAAATATCAGAGCTGAAGAGATTAGTTATTCATAGATTATGAGTTTTGTGATGAACGATTTTTACATTACCATATAAACGAAACAAATTTCTAAAGAAATTATTTTTTCTCCTTTAAATTGTTTTGTAAGTCTCCTCATTACATCTATAATTATATAAATTAAAGATTTTAATTAAAATGCATATTTTATCATGATAATTTTAATAGTCATTAGCAGGTATATCCATCACAATTAGCAGAATTAGCAGCTAGAATATTTTTATTAGCAATTAGTAAGAAATCAACTGACTTTATAATGAAAGAGATGGAAATCGTTCGCAATTATGGAGAAAAATTGCTTATAATTTCAGCGATAATTTATTTAAATAAGATTATGAAAATATTACCCATAATTATAACCGTTCATAGAATTAGAAGAAGAATATTTGTGATGGAATGAAATTTAAATTTTTAAAATATATGTTCAAACATTTCAATAAAATTTTTGTATTTTCATAATGTTAAGTCAATGTTATATAATTTTGAGGAATTTGGGATTTTCGTTTATTATATATCAAATTTCATTAAATTAAATTGAAGTAATTTATTAAAATGTATTTGAATTTTTACACATATTTTTTTCAAATCTGTAGGAATTTTAAAAAATTTAATATGAATAAAATCTAAATTCATATATAAACTTGGAAGGGTATCAAATGCTTGACGTATTCTTTTTAAATAACAAAACAAAAAAACAAAAAAAAAATATTGATTCAAAATATTATTTTTCAGATTAAAAATATTTTATTAGGTTGAAAATGCGAAGAAAATATTCCTATATTTAATATCACAGGAGTTAAAAGAAATCGTTTAATTATCAACGAATTCATGTGGGAAAAAATTTATCCAAAATTTTCTTTGAAAATAGAGGCATTTGAATGCTTTATGTGTATGAAATAAAATAATTTGTTGTGATTATACGAAAATTACCAGATATGTACAGTAATTAGACAGCATTCATTAAAAATGTGACATGCACTTTTTATATCAAAATTAAAAAAAATCAACACATTTCTTAAGCATTTTATAATGACATATATAATTTTCTAATTTGATATTAGTTGATTGTATTTTTAAGAAAAAAATTAGCTTCAATAAAGTTTTCTAATATCAAACTTTAATATTCAAAATTAAAGATTTTGAGTAACCTTTCGGTTAGCAAATTAAAGTTAACTATAAAAAAAACCCAATCAGCACACAATTTTTTAAAAATTATATGGTGCTCAATAAGTTCAATTGTTTTAAATGTTTTTATTCTTTCAAAACGTTTGCTTGAGATATCCGATACCTAGTTAAAAAAATTTAAAAATTTAAAACATAAATTGTAGAAATAATTCCCAAACAAACAATGTCCTCAGTTATTTTTCTTACATTACGGACAATTCCAATTAAAAAAAAACCCGTACAGTTTTATACAAAAAGAATACAGTCACTGGTTAACGTTCTTCCATCAAATCGCTTTTCGAATCTTACCGGGAAAACACTCGTTTTCAAAATCTGCATATTATGGTTAATAACGGTTAAAAATTGAAAGGAGTTTCCATTATCCATCCGGGGCGTTAAAGTGCTTAATATTATGATCATTGTTTTTGAAAACTTCCCTGCACTTAAAATAGTTCTGAAGTTTTCACGGAAAAGCGTCATAATCGTCACAGGCGTCTCATTACTAGAAGAGACCTGTACGAAAGACGATGCCAATGCTCTTTCTCCTCCCTACTCCATCCAGCATGAAAAGATTTCTCCTTATTCATTCCCTTTAAACTGCCATTGTGCCAAACCAGAAATAATAGATGGAAAGAGAGCGAGAGAGAGAGAATCACGAAAGGATAGAGGGGTGGTGGAAGTGCAACTCCCAGGAAATCATCATCGCAACTTTGTTATTATTAAAAGGGGCAAAAGTTTTCAGATTGGAGGGACGGGAAAGGGTAAACTGTTTCCAGAACGGATGATGTCTCATTCTAAGAGAAATCCACCTCTTCCCCCCATGGACCATCGACATCCTATGCCAACCCCCACATAGTGCCCCCCTTCACCATCTCGGCTTGCTTCCAATTCTGATTGGTTCGTAAAAAAGGTTTTTGTTGAATACATACTTGGGAGTGGAAACATCTGGTTGGGGCCATTAATGCCTGGCGGTCCATTCAGATCATGAGCAATTAGTAGATCCTTCAGCAGAAATTCATCAAAGAAGACAAAATCCATTAACTTAGCTCAGGCAGAGCAACCCCGAAGATTACTTTGGGAGGGATTTTGTGGGAGAAGCAAGGAGGGGTGAGGCAGGGATAGTTACTCGGCGCACGGTATTTAATATTTCCGCTCGGCCGCCATTAGAGGGGAAGCGACGGTAATTCATTCAATAGAATATTGAGTTATCAACAATGGGGAAAGCAGGGCACAAGAAAATTAGAGCTCGTCACCGCAGCCTCTGCCAGACATATTTCACGGCGTCTTAATTAAAAGAGATCGAAAATTTCTCTCTCCGCGTATTCTCTCTCCGCGATGTTTCCTACTCCCCAAAACTTTTCTTCTCCTCGTGTGCCAGAAAATGACGTCTCGGAGAAAAGATTGTTATGGCCCCCTTATCATCGGTATATGGATGGGGGCCGTTTGTATGCTGGGGGATCTCTTTGTCTCTGACTTCAACCAACTGCCTGCCTACTCCAGAGTCCAAGAGATGAATGGGACACTGCCTTACACCAGTGTTCCCGATCTGGGATAATTCGTTTCATACACGCCTCTAAGGACCCGGCCTCTTCGTCGGGTGTAGCATTTATCATCCTCCGGAGAGAAATGCCGCTTTATCGTAACCATATCGATCCGAAACGGAACTTCGATTTTAAAATTACCTAATTTGTATCAATTCGTAAAGGGGTAGAAATAAATGGACACCCCTTTCACCAAATTGGTTTACAAAATTATATGAAACCGAACTTAAGGTGTTTGTTTGATGAAAAAGCTTTTTCAAAATTTGGAAAGTTTTATAGTAGAAGTGTGACTACAAAAATTACAATTTTTTTTGTCGGAATAGTGGACAGTATCGCTTTTCTGCGTACAAATTTCTTCGGGGATTGGATTAAGAAATCATATTATATTTTCCCAAGAAGTGATAAGAATGGATAGAGCCCTTTTAAACATCTTAATAAAAATCATTTTCAATTAAATATTAGTTACAGAAAGCAGGTGCGTTAAAGATTGGTACTCGGTCGAACTAAATTAATTGAAACTTAGTGAAAGTTGTGTGAAAATATTGACATAAAATTCTATATATTTTCATAATATATAGGGAAAATTTTTCAAGGCATAAATATATATAAAAATAATTTATATTAATTAAAATAAAGCCTTAATAATCCAAAACAGTTTACTTCTTATTGCTTTTTAAACTATTAGATTTGATAAATTATTCATTACTTTCAAATGAACAGTGTTTTTCTCCCGCTGTTTACTACAGTAATTTTACACTTTGAATATTTATATAGGAATATTTTTATTATATTTAATAATCACAGTAAAATATAATAAAAAACTGCAATTATTACAGAGAATAGTTTTTTTTCCTTCTAAAAACAAGAATGCTATGTCTTTACTTTCTCTTCTATTGTAATTCTAATCGTTTGCTCTTTAATTAAGAGACTTATTTATTTAGAAGAAAAATAGACAGCCTTTAAAAAAGCAAATGTTTTATGTTAAATCCTTACGCAAACTTCTTACAGGTTTCCAAGTAAACAACTGGGTAGAATTACTACTCATTAACTCTTCATTGTAATACAATATTTATTTATTTCTTTTTTCATTCCACTGTCTTCAGATTTATTTGACCGATTGAAACACAGTGCACATGAAAATAAAAGAAAATACAACTAAGAAAATAAAGATTATGATTTTGTTATTTCTTCAAAAACCACATTTGTTTTTTAGAGCTCAGGTTTCGAGATATAGCATAATTTGCACTCTGTTTCTTACAGATGTTTTTGTTGTACACAGAAACACTGAAAAAAAAATCTACATTTATTTGTAATGTTTTCAAAGATAATATTTATTTTTCTTATTAATTATTTTTTATTCTTCCATCACAGACATCGGAAAAAAAGTAATTTGATCTTTCTTATTTAAGAATTGCAATACATTTTAATTTGAAAATACAATGATAAAAGAATTAAAATTGAACTTCACTGTTAATGATGCACTCATACTGAATTAGTGTTTTAAAAATACGCTGAATAAATTGAGAAGAGAGATTCGCTGAAATGTGTTTTTTTATTAATTGGAAAAAAAATCATTTTTTCCCATGAATATTTTTCTAATAGAATTCTAAGACTTACTAAAAAGTTCAATAAATAAACATTCTTCATTTATCATGTTTTGAGCATTACGAAAAAAAAAAAAAAAAAAACCTGTGCAAACTTTCTAATTGTAAATATTATATTTGATATTTTATTTAATTAACATATACGAGTATATATTAAAATATAATTTAAAGCTTTTGTTACCTCAGTTTTTTCTCACAATTTTCATTCTTTGAGTCAGAAGTAATGTAAATTTGTAAAGGAGAAAATGTATATATTTTGATGAGCAAAATTAAGAATATAAGCATTCATAGGTGATATAAAAATATATTATGTCTTTTCTTTTAACAGAAAAATATGTAAGTAGTCTTTTCAGACGATTAATAAGTATTATGCTTAAAATAATAAGTTGAGCTCTATAAAAAATATCAAAATATAACGGTTCTTTATATATATACATTTCCTTAAAAGAGAATTTAATCGATTGACAATAAAATGATTTAATTTCAAGTTTTTCACACTTAATGGAAGTTAAGTACAATCGTAGATGAAGGCGAAAACTACTCTCTCTATATTTGTTTCACATTATTTTATTTCAAATATTTTATTCCAGGTATAAACTATACAAGAAAACAAATATATTCTTACCATGACCGTTGTTCTCACTTTCAGCTATCGAATTTCTTTCTCTCTCTAATTCCTGAGACAGAGTGTCTGAAAGAGAAGTAAAAATTAAATTTATTTATCTTTTTACTTCAAATAAAATATATTACCGATTTTTTTCATGAAAATAATGAATGAAAATGAACTCACAATTAAAAATTAAAATCATGTAATTTCCTATCTCTTTCAGACACCATGTTCATATACTCAAAAAATATGTTTGTAAGTACAGTAAAAATGCAATATTTTGATTGTTAAAAATGAAGGTGTAGCATGCAAGCTCAATATACATGTCTTAATAATATTCTTGCGATTTACTATAATATGATACTCATTTAAGAGTATTCTTCAAGATATTCTTTAAAGCGTTATTCTTTCCTAATTAAAAGTATTAAACTTAAAGTTATATTTGAAGTACAGATCTTCAGCAATGCTCATGACACATCATTTAGGAAGAAGGAAAAAAAAAAAAAAAAAACTAATCACTGCTTGAACATTTTTTATTAAAAATTTCATAATTTTTTTCCAGTTGTAATGAAATAAAAAGGATTAAATTTGCATGTCATAAAGCTATGAGGATAATTCAAAAAGTACTTGTATTTGAAGACAGATGACATAATTAAGGTAATTTGTAGTTACTATTGGGAACTGTCATATGTTAATACGAAGCCAAAAAATATTTGACAATGATTCATAACTTAGTTTTTATTTGGTAGTCATTTGCCTCCAAATCAAAATTTGATTGCTGCCACGTCGAGTTGCCATCGTCGCTGATAAATGGATTCATCCTTGTGCACCAGAAACCAAGCAAAAATCAAAGCAATGGATTGCTTCCGGTGAATCTGTTCCAAAAAAGACAATTTTGATCTCATCGGCAAGAAAAGTTATGACGAAGAATTTTTGAAGTGCGAAAGGCGTCATGATCACGAATATGGGTAACTGAGACTTAAACAGATGTCTAGTGAGTCATGATGCCTTCTAAAAACAGACTATTTTCGATGCTACTAGAGCCCTCTCTTCGATTTTCTAATGACTTATTGAACAATCCTCGTGTTATACTCTATTTCAGCACTGCTTAAACGGCAAAATTAACTTATTCAAACCTGATTACACAAAAATAAATAAGGAGTGAGAGAAAAAAATCCGAGAGTTATTAATTTTCTTATAATCAGATTTGAAAGTTAATATTGTTGAAGTTCAATGTACCACTGAATTGAGAGTCTCTCTCTTTCATACATACAAATATGAATGAAACAATACAAAATAGAGACAAATAAAAATTTATCACAATTTTCAGTATAAAATAAAATAAAAGATGCATTTTGAAGAATCGCAATTTTAATAAGACTGCAGTTCATCGCGACTTTGTAAAAACCAATTAATAGCATTTGTTGGAAAACCTGGAGTATATTAAAAATATTAAAAGAGTAATATGGAATTCAAAAACAAAATTAAATTTCGCAGTTAATTATCAGTTGGCTTATCAAAAAAGAAGTTTTCAAAGTTTTTTTTTTCACTCCCTCTTCTTTATTTACTTTATAAGGTAATGGAAAATATAAATATAATTCATTTTAAATTGCTTTTACTTTTTTTTTTTTTTAAGAAATATGAAATGTATTTTTATGGATACTTAAAATGCAATATAAAAGTTAAAAGTGCACTAAAGTTATCGTTTCAGAATCCAATAAGAAAGAAAATTTCAAAATTTTCTCTCATCGAAAAAGAATGTTGAAAAAAGAGAGGAAGAGTAACCTTTTTTTGAATGGACTACTCTTTCTGTGCAAGAATTGTTAAAACGGCACTTAACTCCAGTTATTCGAAAACCAATTAAAAATTATTCTACTCAATCCTATTTAATCACGTATTCGCTGGCTAATTCAAGCTTTTCGGAGCTTTCAAGAAAGGCTTTTAGTGATTTAATCCTATTGAAGAAACCAGAATCCTTTGCCACCTTGATTAGTTTTACTCGGAAGTGAAAATGCAAAAGAAAGGGCAATGCAAAGTGAAAAAAGCAGTTGCCGACTTCGAAAGAGTCGAATTTACTGTCAAACCAGAAGAGAGAACACTTTTAGTGAAGCTGAGTGCAGGATGACATATGTCGGAGCATTGTCGTCGCATTATATTTCACAAATTCAATTACCGCTATGGGTTGCCGGGGATGCCTCGAAAATATTTTTTTTTCACTATTGGCGAAAAGTGGAATCCAGCTTTGGCGTTGGAATAAATTTACTTTTCAAAAGAAAATGATTAGTTCCAATCTTGATTTACTAAAGATGTAAATGAATGGCTTCAATTTAATTTGTTTTAAAAATCTTTAACTAGCGTAACGAAGGCATTTTATGTGTGGAATTTAATAATAATTTCGTAATTTATTAATTCGGTGTAAAACAAAATACATCGCATTTCATTTTATAAAATATTATTGATTATAATTAGTATGTTTATATAAATCGCAGATCGGTTTAAATGAAATGTATGCAATGAAGAAAATTTATTAAAAGAATGAAATAAATGTTCACATAACATATCAGATAAATAATACATATTTTAATACCATTTTGCTTGAAAAAGTGAATCTAAAGTAAAAAAACAAGCATTAAATATTTTCTCTAAATAAATTATTATCATTTTTTTATACGCTTGGGCTGTTTTTTAAACGAGAGAAATCAATAAAGTGCATAACATTATTTCCAAGAAGGAAACAAAAAGCAATAAACTTCTTACATTTTCCCTAGTAATTCTTGTCATCTTAATACATTTTGGGTACTGTAATTCTTATGATATCTGAAGATTCAATTTTTAAATTTATTTCGGGCATAATACATTTTAAAAAATTTATGGAAAAAGTATACTTTATCACAACACTTCATTATTTTATTTCAAAATAAACACATTTCTCATTATTATACGAGCATAGTAAACAGTTTTGAAAGTAATGTACAAAATAAATAAGCACATCAAAATTAAAAGGTAATTTTTGAATCGAGATTAAGTATAGGAACATATTCAAAATTTTGTTATTCCATTAAAATTCCACATTTAATATCTGATTTTTATGGTAAATTACACACACACTTACGTGTGTGTGTGTGTGTGTGCATACAGAGAAAAAGAGATATATAGCATATATATAGACATACATTATAAAGACCGTAAATACAGATAATGTTGCCATAATTTTGATACCTATCTTGGATTCCCCCCCCCCTAAGTTGTATGATGTATTACATTTTCTCTTGTACTATGAGTTTGAATTGTTTAAATTCTTAACTCGATTTTTAATCATATATATATAAAAATTAGAATTGAATAACGTTTAGTTTTAAAGATACCAACACTTCCATTTGCAATTTAGTATAATTGGAAATCTTTATTAAAATTTTTTTTAAAACTTTTTATATTACATATTGTTTATTCTTAAGAGTTCCTCTGTTCGTTGTGCAAATTCGAACCCTTTTTCAGCCATGCCAGCACCATTCTACATGACTACGGAAGGTATGGTTTTTCTCTTCTACCCCCTCTCTTTAGAGCGGGATCTTAACGAGCACCACTTTCTATAAGATATCTCAGGATCAATGGTCTTGATTACCGCAGGACCAACCCCCCCCCCCTTTTTTTTTCATTCATTCTCTTTCGAGTCGCCTTTATGAGTAAACACCTATGCGTTAGGCAGAATTTCCTTTTTATGATGAGAATCTTTACACTTCTGTATGTTACTACAACAAATTTTATTTAAATATTGCCTCAATTGTATATTTTTGTTGTAAATTAAATTTATTTTGAAGTAATACAATCCATTTCATAATTATACAATTTAGCTATACAACATTTCGGTTCATCGAGTTGAAGTTACTAAATAGAGTATTCCTATAGACTGTAAGCTACGCCTGAAGAGGTCGCCATAATTCTTAATCACAAACTTGATATAGTGCCCGAAATAGAAAGCGAGAGCAAGGATCTACCCATAGATTAACACATCGATCAATAACTCCCGAGTCTAAAATTGAAAAGAACATTTTTTTTGCAAAATTTTTTTTTTATTCATCAACATAACACCTTTTGTTAATCACCTTTTAGGGTGATACAATCGTTCCAACGCTTTTCCAAATCTTTTTTGTTTTTTTGTTTTTTTTTTCCAAAAAAAATTTTTTTTTTTTCTTTTTCGCAAGAAATCTTTTTTGTTGCGAGTAAATAGCGATAAACATCTTTCTGAATCATCGACTCGTTGCTGTTTTTGTTCCATCGAAAGCAATCGCGGCACCCACTTGGAAAAAACCTTTTTCACTTCACTTCAAAAAACTTTTTTCCTGGTCCGATCGACTTAAAATTTTGACACGTTTCAAGCAAAGGTTAGTACTCTAGAAAGACCTGGTTACTGGTTTACTACGAGCGCCATCTCTGGGTTAGTCTTTGGAGTTATTGATCGATGTGTTACTTGTCTTATCCGGAACAATCTGATCTGACAGAACTGCTTGATGTAGCTTCCATTATGCACGCAAACATTTTGCTATTTAAAAGCATCAATAAAGCAAAACTAACAAGATGATTTTAAATCTTTATTTTCAGCATTAGAACCAAAGTATGAAAAACAGCATGCTATAATAGACACTCATATAAAAAAAAATTACTGTCACTTCCAAAAATAAGTTATTTCCCAAAGCAATTATGAAATCTTGTTGATGTTGCACGGAGAAACTTAAGAGCGTTAGAGAAAGAGAGAGAGAGAAAAAAAAACTCTCTCTTAAGCTTAACAAGAAAGGACTTACCTGAACCGTTATTAGTGAATATCATAGAAAAATTGGTTCTGAATAGTAAAAATTTCTCCAAACTCCAAATGGAAAATAAATCGAGTCTAATACACAGTCATAACAGACAGTTTCTAGTATCCTTTATTCTACCTTTAAAAATCAAAAATATGTTCTACTGGGCAATTGCAAAGAAAACAAATTTATGCCTGTCAGAACTATTCTAGACTCCGCTGGTGAAATTAATATTATAACTTTTGATTGCGTATTAGGGTCGATTTATTTTCCATTTGCCCAGGCTTTATTTTCCTTGGAAGTAAATAAAGGAAAAATCATTCCTGCCCGTACGTGGAATTTCTGATTCTTCTCAAAACGCTAAAAATTAAATCAGAGCTAATAAGCCAAATTTTGAAGAAACTGTCAATAGGATTTTGAAATAGATGTTTTACCAAAAATTACCGATCTTACACCGGAAACTAGTTCAGATGTTTCCAACTTGAAGATTCCCAATTATATTCAATTTGCCACTGAGACTCTTTAAATTCCCAAAATAGTTGATCATTGACTGGGCTCTGAATTGCTTTTTGAATTTATTAAGTCTGATTATTATCCGTTTACATTATAGTCGTTCAATGCTTAAAGAAACCTGTGTCGGTTAAACGAATGCTGGTAGTACTCAATCGAATTCCCTAATTGATAAAACATCTACTTGTTGTTTCTTGTCCACAGGTACAAACAACTTAGACAAAATATTAAGATCATTTTGGGAATTAGAAAATGTAAAGGGAGACAGTTCATCAATTAATAAGGAAATAAAATATTGCAGTCAGCATTAGAAAAAAACTCATTACAAAAATACCGAGGGAATGCTTGTTAAAATGATTTTTAAGCAAGAACAAAATGGTCTGACATATGAAATGACCTCTAATAATTTATGGAAACGAATAATCGTGATCGGATTATGAAATTACTGTACTCGGAGTTCTTATGAGAATATAAGCACTTAAAAGACACGGTAAAAGTAACAGGAGGCAACAATAGTGGTGACAATTATTTTTTTTGCCTTACCAAGGTGTTTTGTACCTTCCAACACCACCATAGAGTAATCATCGATGCAAGTGATAAAACCACATATGGCTATTCATTAAATGACCCATTATGTACGTGTGGTGTTCTTCTGGACGACCTATTTTTCATTTTGAAAAAAGTTTTGGAAACGGTATCCATTTATTGCTGACATCAGTAAGATGTTCCGACATATATATAGGTATTGATCCTTCTCAAAGAAAATACGAAAGTCATGTAGAAAGAAGGACTCAAAGATAAAGATAGTGTGTTTGTATTAAAGACTGTTACAAATGAAACATGGATTCCCATCCTAACTGCAAGGACTCTTCAACAACTTGCTAATGATGAGATGAAAACTTTCCTCTTCGCATCCAAAGTACTTTCAGAAGAATTTTATATGGACTACTATCTCTCTGGTGCATCTGACATAGATCATTTTACGGCTTTCAAAAAGGAACCCGGAGAATTACTTCGACGAGATAGAATGACTCTACACAAGTGGTGTTCAAGTATGAGGGAAGAAACTAATCTCTACTCCTTCAATCAATGTGAGTAACAGTCAACAGAGAAAATTTTAAGAAGGATGTGGAACAGCAGTGAAGATAATTTCTTACTAGATATTTCATCTAGTTCTATCACTGACTGTACCAAAAGAGACGATACTTTCGCAAATCACAAGACTCTTTAATCCTCCCAGGCTTCTAGGTCGCGTAATTACCAAGATCAAGACTAAATATATTAATTTCCGTAATTACGTTATCACTTGGCAGCAACGTTTGGATGCTTCAGGTCGACTGAAATCAGAAATTGCCTCAGGCATAGCTACTGAATGATGATGAAGTGTAATAAAACTGCGCCAAACAAGGCGTCTAGAAAGCTTGAAAGAACGGAAAGAAAAAAAAAAGATTAAAAATGGTTGAAAGAGGCTTGAAAGTAGAGATTGATCGTTAGTGTATCCCGGGGGCACATCATTCTTGTTTACCAAAAGCAATCAACCACACAGGAAAGGGAACAAATCACTAGTGTGTCTTGGGTGAGGGATGCCCATGCTTATCTGAAGAAGGTAAGCACCTGAGGGGCCTAGATATGGCCAAGTAGTGATCTTAGTACATCATGAATCTGAGGCTTCTGAAAATCGTACAAAACCAAGATTGGTGCTTCAACCAAATCCCAAGGAAATTATCTAACTTGGTTTGCCAAATACTTCTGAAAAAGTATATGGAGCAGCTATATACCTACAAACAATTTTAGGTATGCTTGATAATATTATATTTCTTTGTTGCAGCAAATCAATTGCGGCATCCATTAAAACGGTCACTACACTGAGATTGGAGTTAGCAGCTTGTCTTCTGTTAGCCTAACTTCCCAAAAAAGTGCTTTAAAATTAAACATATACGAATTCTATCTCTGGACTGATTCCACAACAGCATTAGCAGTAATTTGCGGCAAGCAAGCCGTATACCAAAAGCGTTCAGAACATTTTCAATGGGATTCAGGCCTGAAGTACGTGCTGTCCATATGAGGCATTGAATACCTTGATAGAGTGAATTAGCATTCCTTCACATCTTTTAAAAATTTTTGTGAGCAATAGTATAGTCCAAATACAAGAGCTCACAAAGAAGTATCAGTGGTTTCACATCAGTTCCAGAAGCAACCCTGAAGACTTCTTTTCTAGAGGGGTTGATGCCAATGTTCTTGGGAACAACAAACATTAGTTTCAAGGACCCGAGTCTAAACTTATCGAATTTTAAAGTTAATTTGAAATAATCTGATGAAAATTATTTATCTGAATTTAAGTCAAAGATCCCAAATTGTTTACCAGTTAAGACTTCTGCCTAATTTGATAATATTCTTTGTAGAAATAATTATTATCGAAAATTAATCCATGTTGGGTGTTTAATTTTCAGGATTATAAATAAATGTAAGAAGGAATAAGGAGCTCCAAGAAACAAAGGCTGGAAAAAAGCCAAATAATACATGATGAGAAAAGTTCAGACAAGAATCTTTGCAAGTGAAATAAACTGCCTATTAAAATAAGGTAACTTAACTTCTATTTCTAAGGAAATGAGTCTTTCTCCCTTTTTTGATTCACAAGAAATCCAAACGGTAGGAAATAAGTTGAAAAATTCAATAATTCTGTTCTACTGTACCAAGCAACCTATACTTATGCCAGTCAGGCATAAGGTCACAGACTTGATAATTCAATGTTTTCATATTATAGGTTGCGGCAAAAAAAACTCGGAAAAAGTTAGTGCATCATATATTAGAAGTTAACTAATTTCTTTTTAATTTGCGTGCATTTCTTTTTGTCTAAAACTTTAACAATAAAATTTTTTATAATATATCACTTAGTTAATGTTTATAATATCAACCAAAATATCTGCTATTTTAGAGTGGTTTTAAGCAAGGAAAACGACAGTGTGAAGTTGTTCGTTTGCTTAATGTATCTTGGCAAACAGTGTCTGATGCAATCATCCGTTTCAAAGTGCTTGGAAATGATGGTTGACGTCCAGGAATTTGACGAAAACGTACGGTGAACACTTCCAAGGATCGTAAGGTCATCAAAAAATGAGTTCAAAGAAATTACAGGGTTTCTGTGAGAAAAATTGCTCGTGATATGGAAATAAGTGATCGATTAGTACGGCAAATGGCAAAAACAGAGCTTGGACTGAAGCTCTCCATAAAGTCCAGCTTCTTACTGAAGAAAACAAACTCGTGCAGCTCCAAAGATGCCGAAAACTTTTGAGAAGGGTGGCAAGTCAGCGGTAGGAGATTCCTTTTCACTGTTAAGAAGCTCTTCACCATCCAACAAGTTAATAACTCCCAGAACAATAGGTCTGGTCTGGGTGAAATTTGAGCAAGCGGCGAAACACTTCTGGCTTTTGTGGTTGAGGGCGTTAAAATAAATCAAAAAGTGTACCAGCGGGACATTCTAAAAACTGTTGCACATCTGTGGGCCGAAAAGCACTTCGGCAATCTAAACAAGACGTTCAACAAGACTTCGCGCCTGCTCCGACGGCCAAAAAGACACAGGGGGAAGGGGTGCAAGGCACATTTTTCAGACATGATATCATCTGCAGAATGGTCACCCTACTCGCCAGATTTCAATCCCATGGATTACATTGTATGGTCCATTTTGGAGTCTAGGGTCTGCACTAAACCACACAAAAGTTTAGACTCTCTAAAGAATCGTTTCGGCCGGGATGAGATAGATTAAAGATAGGAGACTTGCGGCTCATTGCTGAAAATTTCAGCAAGCTTTTGCACTCTGCATCGGTGTGAAAATGCGGCCACTTTGAAACCAATTAAATTTATTTATTAGTAAAAGTCTACTCTTATTATTATTTGTTATATTTAGTTAATTTATTTATTTTTAATTAAGAGTTATATTAAAAATGGTTTGTTCGGGTTTTTTTTTTTTTTTTTTTTTGCCGTACCCTGTATATAAGATATTTTTTACCCAGAGACTCAAGCCTTGTACCATATCAGACAAAAGTTGTGGCCAATAAATAAGCAAAATCTGCGGAGGAGCTTAGTGCGTAACTGTGTAACTTATTTTAAAACGAATCCTTAAGTATGTAATCAAAAAATGGGAGACTTACCTGAGGACAAAAAATGTATTCAACTCTACTTTGGCATAGATTTTTCTGAGCCTTTCTATATCAAAACTTAGTTACATTAAAAGAATTTTCCCACTAATATATATATATATACATATACATAATTATTTATCTATTCTCTTTAAGTTAGTGTCCGATCTATCTTCCACAGCTCTCATAGCAGCGCTTTAAAACGATTTTTGGCTAGAAGAGGAAAATGCGGAAAACTCCTTTCGGATAACTCAAAGAAATTTTATTGGAACAAAAATTGAAATCAACAACTTAAAAAAAAAAATGAAGCAACAAGACTCAATTTGAAACATTTCTTATCGAAAAAAAGCCTAACTTAGAGCCACATTCCCCTCAGAGCCTCTCATCAGGGTGATATTTAGGAAAATGATATTAATCTTTTAAATTTCATTTCAAAAGAGTTTTAAGTAATACCCATCTCACTAATGAGGAATCCTTAACTATTTTAATTCAAACAGGGGGACAGCTTAGCTTTCGATAACTTATATACCCCACTTTCCTCTGAAGTGGAGCACTTAGAAATTTTAAACTTCTGCTCATTTTTAATATGCCACCCCATAACTGCCTTGCAGAGCCTTTAATGGTTGAATTGAATTATAATCGAGTTAACAGGTGGCTATTGTTAATTCAAAAAGCGCACACAATTTGGAAACATTGGAGTAAAACTTGCTTGAATAATTTTCAACAACGTTATAAATAAATGTTAAAAAAGCACAACATTAAAATTGGTGACATAGTTTTGTTTAAGGAGGACGATGTTTCTACCGTTTCTACCGACGATGTTTCTACCGATGTTACCGTTTCTACCGTTAATTGACTTTTACGTTGTATAGTTAAAATTTATGCTGAAAAAGACAACTTTATTCGGGTAGCTCACATTAAAAAAACCCGAAAAAGAAATATTTAAAAGCTCCGTTTTCAGATTGTGTATACTTCTCCCTGAAAAATAATTATTATATTGCAAAAATTGCTGTTTACAATTATTGTGTAAATATATTACTGCTTCTGTAATTTGTGTATTTATGTAAGACAATTTTACTTTGAGTTTAATATTCACCATTGAATATTTTATTAAAGTATTGAAAAATTCCTTTTCAGTTTTCATTTAAATCATGCTACATTTTGATTAATGTTAATTATTAGATTTACTAATTAATGTGTTCAAAGAGTAATGCTTTTATTACTTTCACATGATTAGAGTATTATTATCAGTATTGCATATCTATAACATAATTATTAAGGATTAGTGTGTTTGTTTGAAGTTGTTTTGAAATACGAATATTCCAAAGCCAACCTGGGTATTTTCCAATTTGTTGCCTGAATTCGTACCCTTTTTCAGCAACACAAGCACCATCTTAGATGACCACGCGAGGTGGTCTTTCTTTTCGAACACTTCTCTTTGGAGTGAGATCTTAACGAGCACCACCCAGGATATCTCGGGGTCGATGGTCTTAGTTGCTTCAGGGCGAAATCATCCCCACCCCTCCTTAATTCATTCTCATTCAAATTCATTCATTCACCAATGTATTAGGGAGAATTACCCTTTTATTACGAGAATCTTTATTATATGTTACTACATCAAATTTTATTTAAATATTGCCTTAATCGTATGTTTTTGTTAAGCATAAAAGTTATTTTGCAGAGCACTTCTGAACTATCCAACTGGCTCCACAATACGAATAGTAAATTTACTTACTAGATGTGTATTTAAAACTATGTCATTAATAAAATTTAATAATATGTGTTTTACAATAGAAGAAAAATATGTTAGAAATTGTAACGAAGTAATGCCATCTATTGATTTAAGAAGAAAAAATCTTATAGAAACCAAATTGATATAATATGATGTTAATTATTAATTTTGATAAATATGATTTTAAATGAAAGCCTGAAGTTGTAATATATTTTAGATATATATAAGTATTCTGTTTACAGTTAAGCAAATAATTAGTTGAGTTTGTATACCTGTCTCTGAGTGATATTATAACTGAAAAAAATATATATTTAGAGATGATGATCGATGATCAATAAATTTGGTGTGTGTGTGTTTAAATAATTTATAGGATAATTATATTCATACTATTTAATTAGAAAAAGTTTTAATACCCTTGAAATGTTAATTTTGAATTTATTAATTTTGTGTGATTTAAAGTTGCATTTCTATATATAGATATATGTAAATTGCTATTCTAATATAGCCTTTTTTATATAAAAAATCAATGCATCTCTTTTATTCTAATTGTTACTATGGAATTTGTGATCAATAATCTTCTAAATTCAGAAATTCAATTTTATTTGAATTACAATTTATTTGTAATGCATTTAAATAGCAAGGATAAAATGTAATCATAGGATAAAAGTCATCATTTTTAACAAAAAATAATCTATAAGACGGTGTAAATATAAGACACGTCATTTAATATGGTTCCGATTATAAAATATAAATATAAAATGATCAAACTATTACTAGCAGGTTTACTTTGATGTAGAAGCTGTTTAATTTACTTGTTCAGATTTTTATTTATATGTAAAAACCTCCAGCTAAGTTTTTTCTAAATCCATTTCGAAAACCGTGGCATTTTTTGAAATAAAAACCACTCTAAAACATTAGAAGATATTAAGATCCCGAGCAGTTGACTTGGTTTATTGATTAAGAATTCAATTTATTATTTTTTTTCCGCTCCAAAACTATTTGTCAAGTTTTGGAGGCGACTTTTCTATCTCCCTTTCGTTAATGCAGCTATTTAAGTACAGATAATAAAGTAATCTCCAGACATGAAACGCGGATATCTGAAAAGAAGTAATTAAGGAAAGTAAAAACGCTGATAAAACTCCTCTCCCACCATACTTTTATAAATAGATTCGCTAACGTAAATAAAGCAATGTTGCTCAATCTGTAACTTTTACAGGTTAATTTATCCTTATTTGACGCGATATAGAGCAACCGTAACGCAAAATCATAATATACGGAAGTTACATTCCTCCCCATTCTCGTATAAAAAAATTCGGAAAGGGGGGAAAAAAACTCCCACGGAAGAAAAAAAAAAGTTCGAAAAAGAGGATTAGAAAAATATTAATTTGTAATTAAGTTTTTCTGGGTACAGGTTTTTAATTTTTTTTTTAATTCACTCTTTCAAATCGGTAGTTTCCTACCTCTTGAAATAAATAACGGTAAAAAAAATTTTTTTTGCAGCATCGAATGAAGAGAAAATAAATTAAAATTAGATAAATTATATAGTTTAAAAAAGGAGGAGCGAAATTTTTTTCGTTTCACTGTGCTATGTTCCCTTTGTTTTAATATTTTTGGAGCCCAAAAGCTTGCGCATGATGTTGTGTTTTAATATACGAAGTAACAAGCGATTAAGCGCGGGTATTCAGGGTAAAAAATACGATGCAGAAAAAGCAAAATAGATGCTTTAAATCCGTGACGGAAAGTTAGAGTGATTGTATTCGGGATTTTTTTCATTAAACTTTTTTTCCTATCTTAATTTTTTAGTTGTAATTAAAGAATTTATAGTGCGATAATAATGTGCCGGAAATCTAAAAACACACGGTTCTGTGTGTTGCTAAATGCACCTAAATTATTTTTTGCTTCATTTATGAATCAAAATTATTTGTACTGTACTCTCGATAAGAATTACATATTATCTTTTAATTTTTCTAAGAATGGAAATTTTGTTCCAGGTTCCAGGATGGAGATAGCAAAAGTAAGAAATTAATTTTGTTTGGTAATTGCTTTCACTGATACTCTTCTTCGTGACGCGCCTTTTTTATTTTATTTCATCATTGCAATATTTTTCTTTAAAAAGGAAAAAAATTATAAATTTGATTAAATAAAATGTATGGATTCGTTGTTTCCTGCATTATAAGTCTCTCTTAGAAATTAGAATTAATGGATTTTGCCAGTTACGCGATGTTATTTCCAGTAATCGCAACAATTTTTAAGCAAATTATTTTCTTCCAAAATTTAACATACTTTTCATACGTAATCTGAATACATATGTACCTTTAAAATAAATTATAATTTTTATTTTTTGGGCACTGAACCAAAAAGTTCTAGATAATAAAAAGGGACAAATATATATGTAGTAACTATTAATGTGCACAATGAAACCAGATTATTGCGATTTTTTTAAAGAATATCTAAATTATTAAACATGAAAGAATTAGCTTTATTCCGTTCATATATTATTAGGTACATTTTTTTTTTTTTTTGCTCAGACAATAAGAAAATCTGCCTTTCATGTTATACTAGTGAATTTTAGATACTTACAAATTCATAATTTGAATAAAATCCAAAGTTTAAAATTAATTTTGTATGAAAGATTTAATTGAATAAACACGTCAAAATCAAACTTAAACAAAATATTACATATCAATCAAATTTATGCTTTGCAAACTTTAGGAAAATTTTATTTTTTTAACGAATAAAATATTTCTTTCTTTCGGTATAATTTCACAGAACAATTTCATTCTGGTTTTCAATTAAATTGGCTGTCTTAAATAGTTCCATTATAATTAATATATTTCTTAATATTAGCTTTGCTTAATGTTAAGAAGCAAGACTTATACCGGATACATTGCTTCGTGTATTAATCCAAAACGTATATTTGGTGCTTATTATAAAATGGCACTCACAATGAGAAAAAGCAATTCTTATGCTCAAACTGTCATCCATAAAAACTTTTCAGTGGCAGAAATGGTTGTCAAAGTTGTAACTAAGAAATTTAAAAAAAAAAAGATTTCTATACACAAATACTTTATGTGATTAATGAAATAAACTCAATATTGAATATATTTAAATTATTCCCTAATTCGTAAAATTTTATAAATGAGTCTCAGATCAGCGATTTTGAAACTTTTTTAAATTAACCTCTAAATCTATAGTTAGTCAACACCACGTTCACTGCCGATATCTTAAAAATTTACTATTTAAAAAAAGTTTTAAAAAATATATTAGTTAATCAAAGCATGTAAAGCTACACTATAGAGTACATTTTTTTCAGAAAATTGTAATTGCTTAGTAATAGTTAGTAAATATAGCGAAAATGGGAATTATACTTAAAACATATTCTGAAGGGGATATTCTGTTTTTGAAAAAGATTTATTTGAATAAATTTTCGTTTACCTGGAATTTAAGAACATGTCACAGAAACAGATGTTTCTTTAGATTAATTCAAATGAAACTTAAAACTAAATTAAATTCCTATTATGCTATAATTTAAAAAACACATTAAGTTCATGAAATCTAATGAATGGCAGCTTAAGCACCACTTAAACTCACCTCAATTTAGTATTTTTCGATAAGGTTAATATGTGATGCCTTGAAGTATAAAGTAAATTTTTAGTGGGCATAATGAAGTCTTAAAATATTATAATCATGGTTTAATAACAATTCAATGTAAACGACGTAATAATATATTTCCTCATTTTATTATACCAAATAGCAACATAATTTTAAAAAATTACTACAGCTGATATCATCTTTAAAATATATTACTTGACAACTACTAAGGCGAAAAAACCCAACTTTTTAAATTTTTAATGATAGATTGATCGATTGATTTTATTAACGTCGCACTAGAAGCACGAGAGCTATTGGCGACGGACCTCGTAATTTTGAACCTCTGAAAAGTGACGAGAACGACACTTGAGTTGGCACCTCCCTCTCCTTCAACACCACACCAATAGGAGGACTTTGAGCCTCGACAGATTTAACTTGCTTCAGCCCCGGCTACACGGCGGGTATTAAGTGGCAAAAAGGTTCGAATACATGAGTCGACGAAAACTATCGGCCATGAGTCCTCGACCATGACCATTAGACTACCGTGGTTCTATTTAATAACAGATATTTATTAAAGAAATGGATAGTATTCATTTAATAAAGGTACTTTTTGTTAAGAAAAATGGAAGAGCAACATAAAAAAAAAAAAAAAAAAGAAAGAAAAGAAAAATCTGCTCTTAGGAGAGATTTCCAAAAACACGAAAATTTTTCTTTCTAATATACATTTGGCATTGATTATGCATGCTCTCCTCTAAACAATCGAGAAGAACTTGAATGATATTTTTCCATTAATCTCTCAATTTCGGATTTTAGCTACTACACAATACAGAGTGGATGATTCCTTTGTGAAACGCATCTACCAAGAGAATCTCGAGCATGTTCAATAGGATATATGTCAAATAGATCCACAGGTCATTCCATAAGTTCAATATATTAGTTTTCTAAAATATCGGAGTATTGTCCCATGGTCCTGATATGTCCTATATGTGCGTGCATTGTCATCCATGGAAAGGAAGTTTTGACCCTTTGCCACTCGAAAAAAGACGAACATAGACCAGACAAAATTTGGGGCAATACCATTACGATATAACGGTACTTGCATCAAAGATGTGTAGCAATGTTCTGCCATCATGATTAATTCTTGTCCACACCAGGACATTTCGGCTGTACTGATAAACATTATGTGGTCGGTAAGGAATTCCCCTGTCTCTCTACAATAATTAGTTTTCAGAATTACACTTCACAGTAAATCGGAATTCGTCAGAGAACATGATTCTAAATCATTGTTGATGATTCCAAAGAATATGATCTTTCCTCCAGCTTAACTTTCTGTGAAGTTGGCGCGTTTATAGTTAAACACCTCAACGATATTCCGTGCATGCAAGCCAGTTTGATTAAATCGCCGACAAATCGTTTCGGAAGAAACATGAGTGTGCCAATTGTGACTGCAAGATAAGAATTAGTCAGGCCTGAAGGGAAATATCAGTTCTCTTTTTGCTTTTAAGGATACATATTTATCCTCTTAGTGTGCGTGCTCCTCGCATCTCCAATAGCATGCTTTCTCAGAGCATTTCCACCTTCCGCGATCTCTTTTAACTACGAAATAACTTTTTGACACATTGGTACGATATCTTCTAGTTCCCTTATACAGTTTAGTCGATGAGTAAACGATGTAAAATATTATTCATGTGCGAGGAGGTCACTTATCTGTTATCATTTTGGCCAGATAGAACATTTTTCTTGATTTTGGAAATTGCTCCAAAGAAAGATTATTTGTTTTTTATATTTCTTTCCTATGTGGTGAAAATTTGAGTTAATGTACAATACTTAAATGTACAATACCTTTATTTCAATTTTAAAAAAGTATTAGAGCCTAGCTCTCAACACGGGCGTTATTTGATCTACATCTTTTTTCGTTCTCACTTACAATTCACTCGCTATACATACTTAGATGAAGCACCACCTGTCTTGAAAACGAAACTTCCTCCACCATGATGAGTGCCAATTCTGTTTTCAAAATTAGTCAATGTTATTTAAGTTTTATTTATTTATTTATTTATTTTCATTTATGTTGATACATTAGCAGTTGCTCGAAGGGTTATTGAATTTTTATTATTCAACAATGAGTGAGATCAGATCCCAATGTCACTACCGTTTAATTTTTCCATAACAAGGTTCATTAAGATTGGAACGAGCAATTTTAATGATACTAATTGTTATTAATGTTTATTAATAATCGCACACTATAGTACATAACGAATATTTCGAAGGAATTCGTAATTTCTAACCGGAACTAGATGACAAGAATGATACTAAACTTGCTATCCCATTTATTAAACACTAGCCACAATTTTTCACTTAGATAATCATAGTCTAGCGTGAGGATGGAAACTTTTCCTTGATTACCAGGAATCAACAAGAAAGCATTACTATGAATTGAAAGCAAAAAGTGAGCAGTATAAAAAATACAAAATTATATATATATATATATATATATATATATATATATATATATATATATAATGCATCTCTACAAAAAAATAATAACAAATCTTCATGTTAAACATTAAAAAAACTAAATGACTCAATTAATGAACACTGCAAATAAACATTCAAAGCAATAATACGAAAATGAATTTCAGTGTAAATGATTTTAAATGGGAGCATTAATTAAAAGATGGTAATTAAAAGATGCCATTGCTCGCAATTTATCATGGTTTCTTAAGCAAGACAAAAAAAATCAGCTCATAACAAAAACGACTTCAAAGTTGAATGTAATTATTTATACGTAATGTATCATATTTCGCATTTTTTCGTAATGAAACAAATATTTAGTTTTGAAAACAAATAAATGTTTTTTTTTTCAGTCTCTTAATAAGATATTCAAATTCGGTTTCCAATTGTTTACTTAAAGAAAAGGAAGATAAAAAAAAGACTTATTTACTGTTTGCACGCAAGAACGTATACTTTTTTTAAACCCTTCTCTTCCTAATTTTTTTTCTTTTCTTTTTTCCCATATAACGATATTGTTTTGCTGTGTAATTTGAACTCACAATTGCGTTTCTTTTACGAAAATCGAACAGATGTTTGAATGCCAGTTTTTATTTCATTGAGGCAAAACAAAACTACAACATAATGTCATGGACAATAACATAAAACTACAGATCACAAAAAAATGCAAGAAAATACTGAAGTTTTTCACTCTCCCGTTGCGATAAATACGAAAAAAAGTTAATTAGAAAACGAATATTTTTACAGAAGTACTTTTCGTGTGTTGAAACCTTTTTCTGCCTTTTCTTCCATTTATTTCTTTATATATTTCTCTATTTTTTTTTTCAGTATTCCCCTTTTACCTTTCATTACATATGTTTTTTTTTCACTTTCCTCTTCGTTATTTTCTGTTTTTGAAAAGCGGGAGAAAGTTTCAGGTTGAATAAGAAAGCGTTACATTTAACAAGATAAATTAATTCCCGTAATCTGGCATGCGTATGTGTTTATGTGTGAACAGCTACACGTCACTGGACCATTCGAAAAAAAAAAAAAAAAAAGAAAAAGAAAAGAAAAAGAATCGGGGACTGTAAAAAAAAAGTTTCCCATTTCGTTTCTGCTAAAATCTTAACATAAGCAGTCACAGGAAGATTTAAAAGGCAAAAAAAAAAAAGAAGAAAAAAAAGTTTTAAAAATAAAATATAAAAAATGTGCATTGTAAAATATTTTTTAACGATGCGTTTAATTGCCTGCCCGTTGTTTGCCTTGTGACAGATGATTATATAATTCGTGAATTCCCTTGCTTGATTTCCGGCCGCACCACTAATACCTCATTAAACTTAGAGAAACGGTATTTTTACTATGAATGATGAGGCATTACGTCGAGTAATAAAAAACAAACAAAGCAGTGAAGGGGAAAAAATCCACTACTCATTACGTTTACTAAGACTGTAATTTTTTGAACACAAAACGCTACAAATAATTGAAAGAATTGGATGGGTAAGACTCATATTTAATGCTATTGTCTTATTTTCATGACACTTTTGAAAAGAGAGACGTTTATCTTTTTATTTATTTTTTACCGTTCTTTACTTTTTTAAAATTCAATCTCAATATTTTCTTCAAGCGATTGATAATGATATCATCAATTATTTTGTAACCAGTAGAATAGAAAGGATTTATTATTTTCATTGAAGAGAAAATTTATTGAACTAGATTTTAATAAACATGATATATATATATATATATATATATATATATATATATATATATAGTTATATATACATGCATACAGGGTTATTCAAAAAGCCGTACATTTAAAAATAAACGACTCAGAATTGTAAGTAACACATGAATACAAGAAAAAACTGTGGGAGTTTTATATTTGGAACAATAAGTGGCCTTCGCGTGTTCTTCGTGAAGCTAATTCATGACAGCTGTTTTAGAAACCTTCATGGAGCTATCGCGCTGTTGAATGGGTCGTAATGGACCAGTTGACTTGATGTTACATAGCTAAGTATTTAATATGGCCCATATAATTTCTTCCTTCTGAACTTTGTAAAAGGTAAAGTTTATGTTTCACCATTGCCAACAAATGTAAGTGAACTTAATGGATTTTTTCTCCTGTACAATGAACTACCACTGACACTTTACAACATCTTTGGCAGGAATTTATGAATGGAACTGACATTATCTTTGTAACTAAAGGAAGTTAAATCGAATTCGTGTATTACTTATCATTCTGCATCAATTATTTATGTAAATATAGCATTTTAAAAATCGGATGATACATTTTGAATAGCCATATATAATAATTACAAATAATTAGATAATTATTATTAATAATAATAAAATTATTTTCTTCTAGACTAAAATACTGTCGATAATTGCTTAAATTTCCATGAGCTAATTTACGATAATTTGCAAGATTACAGTCGATGTATGCAATTCAGAACTTCAATAGTGTAATCTGAAAAGAGAAGAAAGGGAAGAAAATCTAAAAGTTATAATAAATCAAAGTATTATTATACGTGGAAATATCGCTTTGTGGGGCTTTGTATATGGATGTAGTAAATTCTCCAGTTATAGATAATTGTAACAAATATTCCTATCTTGACAAAAAAAAAAAAAAAAAAAAAAAAAAAAACAATAATTTCATATCACTGGATAAAGTAAAAAAATCGTGAATAAATCGTAACGCATATGCACATGAGATTTGTAATGTAAGATTCGTAATACCAGCAATTATGATTTTTTTTAGGTAAAATTTTTTTTTTATAAAAACATAATTCAATATTTAACTAGGCATCACAAAAATTGTTGAAAATCTTTTTCATATTTAAAAAATTTAATACCAAAATGGCATTACACCCGAAAATAAGCATTTGAAAAATTTTTAAACTATGTATTTATCATTTCTAGTAAAACTTACATTAATGGATCTCAACATCATACACTTGGAATCAAATATTTTTTTTAAAAAGTTTTTGATTGTTTTTAAAGTTATTGAACAAATTACAGGAAAAAATAAATAAATAACGACACTTGAAAAGGGTGTTAATATACACCAACCTCACAGTTGATCACTCATAAGTTTTTAGGTGTTTATTTTACATTATAAAAGTTGAAAACACATTATTCAAATTAGATGAACATTTCTAGTATTTACCGTTGAGAAGACGAATAGTATCAGCTGATGTAGTTCTTAGTGCCTCTTCGTATTGGGCTCTTTTCTTTACTTCTGCTTCCAATTGTTCCTGAAAACGCCTTCTGGATCGTTTCTCCTTTTTTAAACGTTTTTGATACAAGACTGGAAAGAAATTAACTTATTAATAAACCTTATAATTCTTAAGCCATTGATATATTCTAGACATAGAAACTTAGTTAAAAGACTGTCTGCACTTAATATTCTAAATCCGGACTCATCAGGAACATATATTTAGATCGAAAAAAATGTATTAATATTAAAATTTATCGTCTTTAAAATTTTAAAATAATTCATAAATACGTACTTTTCTATCTCAACAGGTAGAGTTAAATATTAATTTAATATTACATTACAGGAGATGAAGTATAAAACCAATTTATATATGAAAATGTAAATTTGTTCAAACTAAAATGAGTAGTATAATAAATAAGCTGTATTAATACATATAATTACAGTTAAATTCCAATCTTCATTATTTTATCCTTTAATTTGTTTTGTGGTCTACTATCTTGTGAAGTGGACCATTTTCTAAAATTGACTACATAAAAAACTTTTAACAATTATAATTTACGTATTAACCATCCGTAATAACTAATATAACGACTGAGTTTATAATAATTATCCCCAAAAATAAAAAAAGTAACATTTTACCCATAAAGTTTTTGCGTGTATTCTACAAGTTTTCAAAAAATATATGTATACATGTTTTTAAAGTCATCCATACAAAAGAGAATGATGACAAAATATTTTTCATAAATGCCACATTTTAAATCATGCATTGAAAATAGAGCCTCAGTGGTAATTAGACTTCGAGTAATCCTAGAATTCAGGAATTGTACTAAGTCTAATTTAACAGAGTCCGGCTAACAACAGAGGCTCTAAATAACAGAGTGAAATCATCCGGTTTCATATCTAAATTAAATCACCTGCAATGAATGTTCTGTATTCGTCAAACGCATAAATGAAATAAAATTAAAGGAAAGAAAAGAAGGCGACTCAGAGACTTTTTTTTTCTTAGCTTAAATAATACGGCGATTTTGGAGAAAAGTAATCACTCTCATGGTGTCAATATAGAAACCTTACATTGGAAACATAATCGTAATGGGTTACCATATGTAATCAGACAAGATAAAATGAAAGTGGTCCAGGACAACGCAGTGTCCACTTCTCCTCAAAGTTATACTGTTAACTTCATGGGTAAGAAATAGCATCGTAAGTTATTAAACTACATAATTAAAGTGATAAAATTTTATACAATGATACTAGATCTTACACTCCTGCATGTACGAAAATATTTCATTATCATTTATTCTGAAAATTAAAAAAATATCTTGGAAAGATTAATTTTTAATTTTGTTTTACTTTATATTATTCATACACGGGTAAAAATTATCATTTCCTGCTATTTTAAAAATTTGTAATATCTTGAAAGCATTAAAGCAATATTAAAAGGAAAAAAAAATTATGAAAAACAATTTCCTGCCTTGGGGGTGTGTGCTACATTTTATATAAGACCAACAGTTCTGTCAAATAAATCAAGACACAGTAGCGTCTCGCGTATAATAAGTCCACATTGAATTTATACACAAATATACAGTTTTTCAAACTTAGATTCTCTTACAAGTTTCATGAAAAAATATTTGAAAACAAAAGTATCCATAAATTGAAAGTAAGTAATAATAAATTCGGATTTGTAAGTTTTAACTTACTATTTTACACTCAGAATGTTCTTTCGAGTGTTTATTCTACAACATTTTACGTTAAAAATAGAGAGGAAAAAAAGCAAACAACAGTCCTCACAAAAAAGCCATAAAACATAAAAGTGAATTCTGTTCCAACAGCTGCATAAAATGGTCTGGCATTCCAGAATAAAAAAAACTATAAAGCCAATCGGAAATATATATTTCTCGCGAAAATAAATAAAATAACTTTTTGAGGGACGTGAGGGAAGCGGGGTTGAAAGGCGAATAAAGTAGTGCTGAACTCTATGGGTGCCTTCATTCGAGACAGAATTGCATCGGTTTAGATCGAAAGTGGCTTATGATAACAGAAGCAAACTGTTTTAATCAAATATTTCATTATTATTATTTATTTTTTTTTGAAGAATGTAAAATATTTAGCTTCATTATATTATAATTTTAAAACAAAAAGTTTTATAAAAATTATTTTCATTAACAATAAAATTACTCTGAAAGGAAAAAAGTTAAAAAAAAAGAATTAAGGGGATATAATATAGACAAATGTGATAAATAAAATTAAGCAAGAATTTTTCAGTTCTTCTGCAATATCACATAAATGTCATATTACTTTTAAATATTTATTATGCTTTATAAATTTAATTTTCCGTTTTAATGTATAACTTAATAAATCTTTTTTGAGTTACTAAGAGATTATATTCCACTGTTTTTAGATGAATAATTTATTAGATTTCATTACACTAATTATTTAACACAAAATTATTTTTAAAAGTAATATATATATATATATATATATATATATGACATTTGAAAAAATAATGAATCACACAAATTGATGATAAATGTATCATTATTTTTGTTTGTTTATTTATTATTTTACCCCTTCAAGAAAATCAAGATTTTGTTCGAAATGAATCATTTCAATAGTCAGCAAAAATGTTATATTAGTAATGAAGAAAGAAACTGTTGTGGTTATTAGTCGCTTTTGTTTTTGAGTTTAAGATTTATTTTCAATATAACTTCAATGCACTGTTTTCACGTTTTATTATAATACTAATAATTTATTTCACAAAACCGAATTTTACTTTGTCATAAAAAATAATGATATGTAAAAAAAAAAAAATCTAGGATAAAAGTTAAATAAACATTCTTTTAAACTAATAAGTCTTTAATATTTAATAATTAGACCATCTGCACAAAAATTCAAAATCGGTCTTTCTATGCAATTTTAATTATTAACAAAAATATAGTTGCAGTGTTAATGTTCTAAATTAGAAAACTCATGTTCCATATCTGAAAAAAGTTTATAAATTAATGCATATAGTAACACAAACTATACAATGGAGAATCAATGAGAATTTCATTATATCAATGAGAATTTCATTATATCAATGATAATTTTTTCATTATAAATTCATTCTAATTTAAACATTTTATATGTATTAATAATTTTAAGTATTTCTACGTGATCTAATTAATCATTAATGATCACGAAATATTATTTAAAAGTTAGTTTTGTCAATAACTGAAAGTTGAAATTTTTCCTTTGCCTTATGAGTAATCCATATGTATCCAAATTCTTACATCACTATCGTTCGCACTACCCTTTCTATAAAAGGCAAGAGAATGACGTCATAATCAGCAGACCACAGCTGAGTTGGAACACTTTCTCGGCACAGTAGCCCTAATATCTAGCGCCGCAAAAATCCCCACAGTGCCTTTTTATTTCCAATTCCCTTACAAATATATATGACTCCCTATATACACCCCCGGGGGAAGCCAGCGGTACATAAAAATCGCAACATCCATTCGAAAAGGGCAGCCCTCTCTCTCTCCGGCGAAATGGTTATGATTATTTTTATACTTCTCCGGGACTTTGTCACTTGGACGAAGGAAGCGGAACGGATTACGGCATCGGAAATCCGATGAATTACGACACAGAAGGGACATTTGGCCGGACCGTCGCCGATACGATTGCCGGAGATGAAATGACAGACTTTTTTGTCTTGTGTCATTGACTTTTAACTGGAGACAATTCGAAACGCATCATGTGAAGTTCTATGGAGATAGACATTGCATATTGAGGAAGACTTTTCTTTTTCATCTAGTCTATAGAATGGAGGAGATGTTCTTTAATAGGAAAAAAAATCATGCCATTAGAAAGGAGAAGTGCTTTTTATGACCCCGGGAAAGGAACTGCGATGTCTAGAGTTTTCCGACTGTCTTTTCTCTTCTGACATCATCTTCTCGTATGAATAGGATTAATCTCAATAAATATCGTTAACTGGTGAGATTGGATATCTGCATTGCTTCTCTTGAAAAAAGAATTGAATATAAATGTTCTTCCATTTTTTTAATAAGGTTTTTCCTCAAAGCTAATTTATACTTTATAGTAGGAGGGATGTTTTAAAAGCTTAAATTATAGATAATACAGTTTTCTTTTGCATACGTAGTATTGTTAAAAATATATATATATATATATGAAAATTTCATTCAAATTTTTTAAAGAAATGTAATTCATTATTTTGCCTTAGATTTTGTCGAAGTCTTTCCACTAAATAAATTATTGATAATAATTAGTTACTTCAATGGCGATTTAATTTGTAAAAGGATTATTGTTACTTTAATTTCAATTTAAAGGCTTTAGAACATGGATAGAAATCGTAGAGCTTCAAGTGAGATGTCTTATTATTGTTAATCCATGGTAAAACATTTCATTTATAATTTACGTTATAGTTTGTTTCGTTACTTTTCGAAAAAGAATTATTCAAAATATGCATGAGATCCACTTTAAATAGAATTACAAAACTTTCTGAATCACTTGAATTTATTCTTCGATTTGAAATTAGTAAAAAGTTCACATAAAAATAGAAAACAAAAGTTACTTTGAACAAAGACGTCTATCCAAGATAATGCTCACAAAAAAGAATGTGAAGAATCTCAGAATCCACTCTTCCTTCCTTTATTCCTAACTCAACGACTTTTCAGTGGTTGTCTTTTTGTAACACACAAAAAAAACTTATTTTCAGTACTCATCCCACGTACAACTTAAACTACATCAGAATCCAATACGAGATCACTTTCGAAAAGAAATGTTTTGAATTCCCTGCAAGTCTTTGAAACTTTTGATCTGTTTCCTTCTTTTTGTTGTCGTTTTGTCGTCTTTCCAATGTTCTCTCTCTCGAACTTTTCATTTTGTTCTTTTGAAATAAAAGAAGTTCTTTTATTTTACTTTTTTACTCTTAATTTTTATTTGTGCTGTATTTCAACTGAATAAATCTGCGGTTGAGTTCTCTTAAATTCAAATGACACCGAATGAGCCATACTCTCATTATCTGGGAAGAGAAGTGGTTAAATCGATGTGTTCAAACTAATTCTAAACTAGTTTTTTTCCCTCTTAAAATAAAAAGAAAACCCAGAACAAAATAAACAATTGCATTTCTGTTATCAAAGTAAATGAAATTTATTTCATTAGTAAAAGAGGGTTGAATTTTAAATAATTGCTTTTGTAGTCCATATACGCGCGCGTAGGTGTAAGGAAATACGTGATCATGATTTTATATAAATAATGATCTTTATTTGATATTGCAACACATTTATCATATGAAATAAATTAAAACATATAAGAAAAGTATTAAATGTTAGATAATAAAACATTTTATCTAATAAAATAAATAATGTTAAAGCGAATATAATGTTAAAGCGTATTAATCTCACGATAAATACGCTTTTTCATAAATTCAAAAGAAATCCAAATATGATGATTTTTTTTATAATTTAATCAAGTGCTATTAATTTCTGATTATTAATTCATATTTTAAATAAAGAAGTGTTTCGTACCTCATAGGCATTATATTTAAGACATTTTATATCTATTTATATAGGTTCAAGACAAAGTTAATTGCAAAGCGAAATATGAAAAATTTTGAGGTAAGAAAAGGAGTATGATTTTAGTAATATACTTTGATATGTTAAATACATAATTACTATGTAGTAGTTATTCATTTTCAGTTTAAAATCCGATATGTCTATCTTAAATCTTCAATTAAAAATCATATAAAAATATTCAAATATTTTGAGTTAATTACTCATATTATTTTTATAATTCTCTAAAAAGATATCAGCATAATGAAAAATACAATATTTTTTAAAAAGCTTAAAGATGATTCAACAGAAGATACTTTCGTGGCAATTCTGCAAACAAGAAAAATTAATGTTTAATAAGAACACAGTAAATAAATAGATTGCTCGCATTTTTGTTTGTTTATAAATATCTTTATAAAATAGAAATAAATAGAAAAAGAGCTGATATTCTTTTGTGTTGAAACTCCATTTTTAATCTTTTATGTAAATACATTTGTTTTAACACAAAATGATCTAGACAATACTAGAGAAGAGAAAATTAATATTTGCTTAAATTTTTTGTCATTGCAAGTTAAGAATATAAAATTATTATTTGTTTTAAAATAAAAAGTACCCTCATTATTGTTTCTTTAATTAAAGTAACATTATTTGCTCAGCAATTAATTAGCCCAGTAACAAACTGTATAAAATGAATCATTAAAATTTTTAATCAAAAATGCTTTAATAATACTCCACTTAAAGTATTTTCTATTATGTACAATTCAAAAGGAAAGAAAATTTTTATGAAGTACTAATATTTAAACGAATACGTACCCACAGAATTTTCCTACATTAACTGGTATATTGAAAATTATAACGAATAAAAATATAAATAAATAAGAAAATGCTTAATATTAAAAGAATTATTTTTATCTATGAATAAATTGAAGCGTAATTTACACTAATAAATAATTACAAAAGTAATTTTTTTTAATTAGTTCGACCTTTTAAAAGTATTATAAGAAGATTTTTTTTTAAATATAAATTAAAATAATTTTAAGTACTTAAAATTCAAAACGATGATGTCATTCTGGATTAATTTGTTTGTTGAACGTTTTGGACTGCTTTTTTTTTCTGCCTTAGTTAAAAGCCCACTTAATACAACCTAAATACACGATTATTCAAAATGAATCATTCGATTTCAAAATGCTATATTTTCATAAATAAACGACACAGAATGATCAGTAATACATAAATGCAAAAGAATAAATATAGGAGTCAATTTTATAAGGGTTTGATATAATTTTCTTCAGTTAACGTGTAATATCAATTCGATATGTAAATTCTTGCCAAACGTGTTGTAAAGTGCCAGTGTCAATTGATTGTACAGTAGCAGAAATTTGTTGTTAAAGTTCACACAAATTTGTAGCCAATGGTGACGCGTATACTTTACCTTTTACATACACCCAAAGGAAGGAAGCGCATGGGGTCATATCAGACGATTTAGATGCCCAGCTATGTAACATCAAGTCATCTGGTCCACTGAGAACGATCCAACTGCGAGGTAGCTCTATAAAAGCTTCTATAACATCGTTAGTGAAATAAATTCACGAAAAACAAACGAGGGATACCTATAGCTTACAATATAAAACTTCCATAATTTTCCTTTATATCCATGTATCACTTAATTTTCCTTTATATTCATGTATTACTTATCTTTCAGTGTCATTTATTTTTGAAAATATGGAATTTTGAATTAGAATGATTCATTTTGAATAACCTGCTTTCACAAGGATTCATTCGAATGAACCACAATGAGATGAGGTGGTTGACACCTGAAAGGATACCTCTCAAACCATGTCAAAGTGAGCATTTTGAACCTCGATCAGCTTTACTACATGACGACCTTTAAGAATTACGAGATCCGATTTTGCCACCCATCGACTTATTATTCCCCTACTCTACAAACTAGGCTATTGCGGAACGTTTTTTGGGTTCCAATACCTTCCCCAGAAATGTTTTTCAATAAGTAATCCTTTTTATAGAAGGCATAATTATTGCGTGCATTCTGATACAAATTTTCTAACCTTATCGTTACCAGAATGTTCAGATGCATACAACAATACAATTTCGGAAACGAAAAGTTGCAATTTAAACAGATTGACACCTATTTAGATCAAATGTTTTGCAATTTAAAAGTTATCTTTAATGATCAAACTTCGATCTTAGATTCAAATGTAAATCGTAGAAGATAAATTTTCTTTCAAATTTCTAACTATATTTCTTTGGAAAAATAATTTTTTAAAAAAATAAAAAAAAAAGAAGTTAAATGATATGTTGCAAAAGACACATATCAACTTTTTTTTCCTTTTCACAGAAAATTCAAAATAATTTATTAAATTAAAATTTTAAATAAAAATAAACAAATTTATTTAATAATGAAAACAAAATCTTGACTTTGACGAAAAGACCTAACATGAAACATGTTCAGAACTTTCACAAATTTAATGTAATGTAAAAAGTTTGTCTTGATAGAATAATAAAAATAATAGTAAATTTGCCTCAAAACATAGAATGAAAGGTACCTAATTCATACATGCTATTCGAAAGTATGTATGAAAGTTACTCGCAGGTAAATATTTGTTAAATTCTGGTACCCTAATTTCACTAAATTTTTCCTTTAATTTTGAATCACTTTGTACCCCAATTACTTCCATTTGCATCTCATTAAGTACTGATTCTATATCTATAAAATAAACTGAAGAGAAGAAAGAAAACTTATTTTCCAATAATTTTAAATCTAAAATCTTGTTTCAAACTCATTTCTAATACTTAACATTTTTCCTCCGTGTATTTTTAAGCGATGCGATTTCCCTGAAAGTTATTTTGTTCATTTTGCAAGTCTAAAAGTTAATTGGTTTTTCATTTTTCAACAAATCTTTTCATATAATTGGCGTGGCCGCGGTTGTCTATTGATCATGGTCGCTGACTCGCTGCTGGAGGTTTTCGTCCAGTCGTGGGCTCGAGCCTTGATGCCACTAAAGATTCGTCGTGTAATGAAACTGATGTACGTTAAATCTGTCGGAGCTAAAAGTCCTCCAGTGCGTGTGGTGTGGAAGTTAGGAGAAACAGATGCCAGCTCAGGTGTTGTCCTGGTCACTTGACAAGAGGTTCAAAATTACAAGGTCTGTCACCATTAGCCCTCGCATTGCTTCCAGTGCGACGTTAATAAAACCAAACCAATAAGTTTTTCTTGTCTCGTTAATCCCTCGTAATTGTCATATACTGATTTATGTTGTTCATAATAAGGACTAATGTTTAACAAATTTTGAACACTACTATAACATATCAGGTTATTCTATTTTTATTTTACAGTAAAGAAAACTCCTCATCTAATTTTACTTTAAAATTTCGATGTTTGCAGGCAATCTTTCGTTTATTTGTACTCCCACTTGGTTTTGATAAAGATATGCTGAATAAGATCTGAAAAAATTTATAATCGCTTAACTTTTTCACTAATTGAACATACAGTAAATATTTAAGCTTTTCTTAACATTCTCTCTTCATAACTCTCCTAAGTATTTCGCATTCCTAAATGAATTCTAAAAAGAGAATAATGACTTAATTCCGAAACTTCATTCTATTAACTCTTTAGTATCACAAGCTAATAAGTTTTAAGTTAACAAATAATTTCTTTGTGAAACAATTAACCATCTCGCACGAAAAAAATTATTTTTCCGTAAACTAGTGTCATTGAAAGAGTTTCTTTAAGGTGGAGCACTCCTATAGGACAATACGAAATTTATTGCTCTTGAAAATTCATCAGAGTTACTCTGTTTATCTTTTCCAGACAAAATATATATTTAAATTTAATAACCTACATTCATTATTTCATATTTGATGACACATAATAATCAAGTTTAATAATCTGCTCTTTCTTTCCTGAATTGTAAAAAGCAGATATGAAGAATCATATTTATGTCATTTTATTTTGTAAGCTGTCAAAAGAAGGACATACTTTTATACTTTCGGTCACTTTGTCAGTTTACTTTAATGGTATGGCAGACACGACGTTTTCATTCCGTTTTATTCGCTGAGAGGGCCACCCAAACGATCGTGGCGGGTAGCGTTTGTAACACCCTTGGTGTAGAGCAGTGATCGTCAAACTGCGTTCCACAGATCCCCTGGGTTCCGAAAATTGAACCCTGGAGTTCCGCGAGTCAAAATAAAAATTCGAAACTAGAAAATAATAAATCACACGTTGATTAGTGTTTTTTTAACTAAACAAATATAAATACTCATTTAGTTATCTTTGAAAATGAATCTGAAGCTTCGTGTGTGGGCGTACGTGCAAAAGTAGCTCCGGATTTTCAGGTTTTGTCAATGTGTTCGCACGATAGATTCACGTTCGCAGCGGAGTTCGTATGACCGCGTCTATCTCAGGTGAGCTACCGCTGTGTACTCTGTAAAAAAAAATCCTTTTTTAACGTGTGTGGCAGCAAAAGCAAAATATCGAAATAAAATACGAGCACACTCCAGTCATCGCAGTAGCAAAGGGGGATGACATGTGGAGTACGATTTGAAGCTAATTATTAATGATTAAATTACATTAATTTTACGTTAAATTCTTAGTAATAAATACAAAATACTTTTCTTTAATTGTTTTTACAAAAAGTACCTGTAACATATTGATCTAATTTAAATATTATTTAAGATATATATTTCTAAGAGTGGGATGGAGCACCCTGAAAAAACATTATAGTTCTAAAAGTTATGTGAGTCGACAAGGTTTGAAGACCACTGGTGTAGAAGATAGGTTATGATATTAAAATATCCAATACATAAAAATTATGTCATATACATATGCATATTCGAAAATAAACTCAATTTTTTTCTAATTTGTGCTTAGTACGTATTTTTCCTATTTCAAATTCAAAAAAAAGAGTTATGCAATGTTAGAACGAAACCAAATAACTGTACTGCAGTTTTTATTTGAAATATCAATTGCTGAGAATTCGTTCGGCAAAACCGATCAAAAAACCAATAGTACCAGAGTGGTAATGAAGTTCATTAAGACGTCAGACACGCATGAAAGAGGCAGACAGGGGTGAAAATCTATGTGTAAAAAGAAGGGGGAAACGAAATAGAACACAATAGGAGGGAGGAGATAAAAACTGTAACATTTTCTGTATTTGTGCAAACGATGACGCAGCGTATGGATGGCGTGAGTGAGTACAGGAGGGGATGTTTCGATGTGAGGTGCGTATTTCCCTCAGCAGATGTCACTGGCATTTTATGGGATCCGTAGTGATCCGGAGAAGATGCGAAGAGGTGGTGGTAGGGAAGAGAGAGGGGATGCTCGGATCCGCTGAAGTTTCTCCTTCCTTTGACATTGATAAATGAGTCCGTACTCTGTCTAACCCTCTTTTTCGCGTACTTATATTTTCTTTGTGCATTTTTTTTTCGCCCGCAAGATCGCTTTGTGTTTTTTCACGTATGATTTTTATTGTTATTATTTTTACTTCCTCCTCATCAGTATCCGATCACTAGGATAACCACGCCTCCAACTATTCCTTTTACTTCAATTCTTATTAGGCAGCCCTCTTTTTTTTTTTTTTTATCTGTGTGTGTTTTGTTTACTTTTAGGGAATCTTTTTCTGCAGTACTTCTTTTTGAGAAGCTTTTCTCGATGGGCGATTTTTCGTTTTCTTTTATAATTACGGCCGAAAAATGGCAATCTTTTCCGGAATAGACTCGTAAAACCATTCGGCAGCTTTTGTCTGATTTTTTTTTACACCAGTTTCTTTTTCGTTATTTTTTTCACTTTGTTTTCCCATCTCTTTATCTTTTGTGTGAATAATTTCGGTGATATTTGCTTTCAATAAATACGGAGTATTCGAAAAACGAAAATCACAAAAAGGAAATAGAAAAGGGGGAAAATAAAAGAAGAAAGAATATATTTTCGATGTTAATGACGTATTAATCATAGATGATCTTCGAAATAATCCGAAGTTACAAGAAAATATGCACAAGCGTCAAAAGGATTCCGCTTCTTCTTCGTTTTCTTTGTTTCTTTTTCTTTTCTTTTATTTTTTTGAAAAAAAAATTAAGCCGAGACAGAATTGAAAGTGATTCCAAGAAAAAAAAAAATTAAAGCACGTATATCCTTATAAGAAGTGTCAATTTTTTCAAACTTTCTAAAGAATTATTGTAAAGGAATCCAAGTGATTAATTATCAAATGAGTAGCTAAAATAAAGATTTCTTTCCTTATTTAAATATCCATTCTAAAAACTGATATGCATATTGATGAAAAATTGCGTGAAGAAATTACGAACACCATAAGACTATAATAAAATGATAAGATTGAACGAAACTAAATAACAGTAAATGTTTTTTAAAAGACACTTAAAAGTCTTTGAATTTGAGACATGAATTCTCAGTACAATGCATTTAAACTTAAGGAATCGTATAAAAAGTTTAAAATGTAGATATACTTCATGCATTGTAGAGTGAAATGAAAATGTTTAGTTTTTTGTGTGCTTATTATTATGCATATAATAAGATAGTGATTACTCTTATATTAAAATCATTATTGTTTGTGTGATAAAGTGTACTTATGCCTGTTTATTTTAATTTATTTTCCCCTTCACAATAATATTCGTCTTTTTCGTGGAAGAAGTGAAACAACATGATGCTCACATATCTTAAAACTTATTTAGATCTCATTGCTAAACATCTTCTATATTAATAATTTCCGTTTATTTAATTCTTCAAAACAATAATTAATTTCATAATAAAATCATTAAATAGTATTAAAAAATATCATTCCAGATGAAGAAAGAAATACAGGTGTTTTTTAATTCAAATGATATTCCAATTTGGCATGCGTAAGAGCACTTTCTGAAACAATAATTTCGCTTCGATATCATAAAAATAAAAAAAATTTGAAAAACTCTAACATAATTTTAAAATAAAAAATCTTTAATTTTAGTTTTCCTCTTAAAGTAAGCTGGAGAGAAGGAAAAAAACATATGAAGAATCTCTCAAACCCATTTATTTTATGTCTAAATTGCGGGCAAGAAAATATTCGATTTTTACCAGATTCTCATTCCAAAAACAGAACAGTTTGGAATAACTGAAGTGGATATTTTGGCAAAAGAGTTTGTAGAAATATAAGTGCACTGGACCTTTACACGAACAGTGTTGATTTTCTCAATGCAATTCGCTCCCTTTTCGCAAGAAGAAAAGGAAAAGTTTTCTCTACTTTTCTCCGTATTACTTTCTTTTTTTTTTTTTTTTTCTTTCTTTCTTTCTTATTCAACTTCTCCCACCCTCTGCTTTCGGACGTGTGAAAAAGCGATTAATCTTTCTGTCGTTTGGAGTTTTTCCGCTTGTTATTCGCCGAAAGTTCTCTCTTAGTAAGAGAAAGCCGAGAAAATACACAAAGAAATATATATATAAGACTGCCTAAGAGGGAAAAAAATCACAATGAGAAAAAGAACTGTAGGTCAATCGGAAAAAAAGTGCCCTATAAGAAATTTAAGGATGGTAGTTATATTTGTGTGGATCGTATCAATTCCTTATCTTTTTTTTTTATCTACAGATTGATTTATTCTTCTCAGAAAATAACTGAGAAACGATTTAGCTTCCGTTAGAATTGAAGAAAAGAGCTTTTGATAAGTCAAGTCTCATTCGCTCTCTTTCTTTTACTTACTGTTCCACACACAAATATATTTTTATATTTGTCCATAAAGCGAATATTATTGTTCATTACATGTGAAATTAAACTATGGCAAAAATACTTTTTTAGGTATGCAATATTTTAAAAATTAATTAGCTGAAAATTATTCATTAATTAACATTTAGATTTTTAAGAAAATAAAATTTTAACAAGAAAGCATTTTTGAATTTGATTTTTACCAAGCTTATACGCCTTTTCCGTATGATAATTAGTAACAATAATTTGAAATTCGGCTTCTTTTATAAATTCGTTTTTGATCTATTTCGTCTATTTTATTAACAATTTTATAATAAAAAATTCATGTATATCACAAACATGTATGAAAGAGGGCAATAAAAGTATAATATTTATTTATGAATCTAATTCAGTCTCCGTATGTGAACATGAAATGTATAAAATTAAATGATGTGAGTAAAAAAATACAATCTGAAATATCAATTCTTTAAAAACATTTAATTTTAAAATTTTCACATGTAAATTATATAAATAATAATACTGTATTAAATAACATATAACATGATCTTTGAATTTTTACTATCTCACCACAGCGTTACTAATGCTATATACCTTTGAATTTTAAATCGATGTGTATTGTCATTACTTTACGAATGATTTTCTCAAAAAATATTTATTATCTCTATTATGAAATTCAAATCACTTAAGTATTACTAAAAGTCAATTTAGTACTTTTAAAATTAATTTAAGAAACAGTTTCAAGTAAGTAATTTTTTAAATCATTTAATTGACCCCCCCCCCTTTCCTTTTTTGATTTCAAAACTTCAGTCTTAATTGAAAAACATGAAATGACATTAATTAATCTGAAACTGCAACTATTTATAGTTAATTATTATTAAATAAATGAATTACTAAAGACGAAAATATTTTTACGTGAAACATACAATAACCCTTTTAAAAGAGTAACAAACTATTTTGATTCGTACGAGTATGAATTCGTACGTTTCAATTAAATTAAAATTCCTTATGTACAAAATAATAGTTAATGTGTAATTTATCATTTTTTTTTCATCTTGGCGATTGGTTATAATGCAATTTTCTTCGATTTTAAAAAAGAAAAGCAACATTTAAAAAGAAATAAAATTAACGAAATTAAAACTCAAATATTCACGTTTAGTTTTTCAATCAATTAGTTGAAATAAACCCGTCTCAGTAAAATCGTAAAAATGATTGAGGTTAAAAAATTGCTACTTCTAAAATATGCTAATTGTTTTCAAATCACGATGATGCATTATTCAGTGAAATAAGTAATAATTAAAAACGATTATGGTTCCCTTTCCTTGTCATAAAAATTCTCTCTCTCTCTCTCTCACACACACACACACTCGAGCATTTTAAAAAAAAAAAAAAAAAAACCCTAAAAACTGCGTGCAGACTATACATTTCACTCCACTTGACATATCTTTACCAAAGCTGAATATCATCCATTCCCATAATCAAAGATCAAGAAAAGAAGTATAAGCACAGATATAGAAAGAAAAAGAGAAAAAGAAAGAAAAACTATACGAAAAAGAAAAGAGAAGTTACAAAGGGAGGGGAAGAGAGCATTTCCTCAAACTGTATTCTCCCATCTTTTTCTTTTTTTACGTCTGCCACGTACTACAAGACAGATGGACCTTTAAGCGATTGGCAAATATCTGACTTGGCTCCCAGTTGGAACGAAAACTCGATGGTCAAGAGAACAGCCGATGATTGATGGGGGGTCTGACAGTCGTTTCGGGGCGGGAGGGAAACGTTATACGCATTAAATAACTATAAAGGAAGAGGTATTAAAATGATGAAGAAAAAGTTTTATAGGGGAACTAGTGAGAGCCTTGGGAAAAGGAGATGAACTAATGCAGTGGAGTTGATGAATTAGCTTCTCAGAGTGAATTGGTTTCCAGACCCATTCCTTTTACTCCATTTGGTCTGAATGCCGATCATGAAGTTTGGAGATTGGAAAATTCGGGTTACTTTTTCAAGCTATGCATACTTTGTATTTGTTGCGATACGTAGTTCCTGTTTTCGTTTATAAAACTGAAAACAGTTTTTCCTTAACGTCTAGTGCGTATTAGATTATTATTGTTATAATTATTTGCTTAATATTTATCTATTTTTTAATTAGATATTGCTGATTCTTTGAAAATTTAATAAATCATGTTATTAGTTAAAAATATCTTTGAAATTGTTAGTTAAATTTTTATTTTTATAATGGCTATCTCATACAGTATTGAAATAATTAATATTTTCAAATATATGAACAGCATGCACTCAATTAAAATTAAGCGCGATTAGAAAAAGGATATGTATCTATTTATTGAGGAAAATCGACGCAATCCAAAAAAATATTCTTATATGGAATAGCTTTATATTGATTATTGTAAATTTAAGACCTTGAACGCGAAAATACTTGTAAATTTTTCTTTTTCTGCATATAGATGGCTTCGTGACACAAATTTTTAAACGTTTTTTTCCACCCCCTAAATCTCTACATGTATCATTTTTCACCCTTAACTAATTTTAAGCTATATATTTTTATAAATCGTCAAAAAAATTAAAGTACTTTAAGAATTTCTAAATGTTTTTAAATACATTATTTTACAAACGACTTTTTTCTTAGGATTTGTGTGTACCTGCACCAGCCATTTTGCAAGGTGTTGCTATATGAGGGACTTGATATTTTATAATTAGATAACTTAAATAATCTTAAGTATTTTAATAAATTATATTATTAGATATATTATATAATATTATTTATACATACACATCATTTGATTTACATTAAAAGATAAGCAACGTACTACACACAAGTTTTTATAATGATTTTATAATATTTAGAGAAGTAAGATTTTCAGTTTCTCAATTCTAACTATGTCATTCTAAAGTAATTCGTTGAATGTGAGGATGGATCCAAAGAGCATGTTAAACATGTCAGCCTGTCCAAAGCCAGAACAAAAATTTGAATTACTAATACATCCATTTGATTTCCTTTTCCTAGGTCTTAATTTTTTATATCTTATTTTGCTCTATTATACAATAAATTTAATTTACGTTTAAATATTCTTAATGAATTGAGTTCCAATTTTGTATTACATCTTATTAAATTCTCAAATTTATATTTTATGAATCACAAATTTTAACTTGGTACATCTGTAAAAGCCATTATTTATAATGTGGGATTATAGATTAGTTATAAAATGAAAAAGAGTACATAACGAAATTTTCATAGGCATGCTATGAAAAATAAAGCGTACACTGTGAACTTCTTTAATTCATTTTATTATAGTACGACAACATATCGTATGTAAGAAAAGTTTATGTAGATGTTATTAAAAATAAATAATTTATACATTAGTTTTAAGAGATAAAATGTAATTATATAATATCATAAAAAACGTTCCGATTGTGAAAGAATCACAAAACAAGAAAAGCATTTATTCAATTTAGAATTAATCGCTTACAAATTTTAAGCAATAATGACAATTGTGTGAATTAATTCAATTACAAAATATTTCTTTAGATTTTACATACATTTATTCCAAAACTTTCATTTCGACTTCCAAAATTTAGATAATTACTTTTTCTTTTTTATTTTTTAGATTTTTATTCTTTTGCACAAAAAACAAAGACATAAGAATTTAATTAAAAAATTGGGCAGGAAAAAGAAGTTAAAGCATGATGAAATTTATTTGAAATGCATCTAGAATATTTCAAATTGAAACTTTTAAATATAGCATAGAAATTATTTTCACTTCTTTTTTAAATGTTTCTTGATGTATTTAAAACTAGATTGAAAAAATAATTTGGAATACCACAAATGATAATGTAGCTAGTATCTTTGATGAGATGGAAAAAATATAATTAACTTTAAGACGATGTAAAGTAAAGAAATAAACATTTTTTTTTCAATATGTAGAATTTAAATTACATTTCTAATTAATTTGAGAAACTCTTATTTCTTTTAATAAAAAAAAGATACTTAAAAAAAACGGATTTTTGCAATAAAACTTCATTAAAATGAAAACCAATATCAAAACAATTATACATTCCAAATTCAAAAGAAACTTGATGAAATCCTACGAAACCGAATCAACAACGCATAACCATTACTTCTCTCACAAAAGATTCCAAATAACGTTTTCTTAAAAGACTTGTCAGTCGCATATGTTGTGACTGATGATCGAAATGTGTGTGTTGTTTTCTTCTTCTTTTCTTTTTTTTTTTTACAGAAAGCAATCAAAACGAAACAAAAAAATCATAAATAAAGGATTAAGAAAATTTCAAAATATTCTTTAGATTACAAACGATGTTACAGGTGAATAGATAATACGATAGAACGGAAAGAAAACATTCTTGAAGGGGGTTGAAAAGGAGAGAATGCTTCCAAGTAACAAATAATGACAACCCCGCATTTTTTTAAAGGGGAAAAAATCTAAAATACACACAACCTCCCCCTTCGAAATATAAATCTTGCACAATATCAGTCCGAAGCACACAGGAGGTGGTCCTATATACGTCACTGGCTTTCATTTATTTATCTCCAATCCATAAGTTCTGAAAAGGGTTTCATTTATTCCGCGGAAAACGATGACAATGCAAGCAGCGGGGGTAAAACGGAACGGAAACTAATGAACAGTGTGGAGGGATACACATATACATACAAAAAGAATGGTTTTTCCGAATTCGGCATGTGATATATGCCAAGCTTCGGCAACAGTAGCATAAGGAGAGATGGTTCCGTAACTGCAAAATTGTCAAAACGAAAAACGAATTAATCGAAGAACCATTTATAACGCAACTTATTGCGGTGGAATATTTTTTTTTCCTAATGAGTTCATTTTTTTTTTTTTGTATGTAGGCTTGGAAGCTCTTTTTTATTTATTTGCTCATCTCTGTTTTGCATTTCCAGAAACAGAGGAAATATGCAAGAAATAAAAATAAATGGCAACCGTTGAAAATAGAAATATGTATTTTGAAATAAATTAACTTCAGAAATTGATGATTCTTTCAAACATTACGAGAGGCAGTTTCTTTTTCTGTGATATATTTCTACTCTTAATATTATTACGTTATTTTGGAAAACAGCCATACGCAACTTTTATTTTTGAAAGGGGGGAAAAAACTATATTTTTTAAGAAACAACAAAAAAATTATTTTTAAAAATACTGTTTATAATTTTAGTAGCTTTTTTAAAAAAATTTCCTCCAACTCACATATGATATAGAAATGTATTTTAAAACAAAATACCGCTCTTTGCGAATACGTTTCATAATAGTTAATATTTACAGCAATTTATTTTCATGATCATTCAAAAAATACTTTATTATCGAGTTGTTTTATTATTGTCTAGAGCAAACAAATGACCGATGCAAGTTAGCTAGAAAAAAATGCTGAATGATTGAAAATTTAACTGTATATTATTTTAAATAACAATTTGAGGTTATTGGTTATATTAAAACAAATGCAGAGATTAAAAAAGAAGTAACATAGATTAATCAAATTAGTTCAACTAAATAAATGAATTTTGTAGTATTAAATTAATACATAAAAATAAAACTGAGACAATACCGTTCAATGATAAGAGTTTGTGTATAGAATAAATACAAATTTCGCTTACTTCTTGTTCTTTGTTCTTCAAGCAGTTGTTTTTCAAGAGTTTCTCGCAGTTCTCTTTCTCTCAGAACTTCCATTTTCAATTCAGCTATGCAAATAAAAATAATAATTACTCGCTTTTTACCATATAACACAAATCTTTCAGGGGAAGAAAAACACTTTTTTTAAAAAAAAAAAACTCTAAACTTATATTTTACAAACACTACAATCAAATGATCATTGAATAACATTCAATTCGTAAATGAATACAAATGTATTCAGAGTGCTCAGTCATCCATATCGTTTTCCGTTGAGAAAAGAAAAATGTTAGTCATCCCCCCTCCCCGATACGTAACTCCTCCCTTGAATTGCGTGACCACATTTAACATTAAAATAGCCTGTTAGAAACAAAGGGCAACGCGGAGAAAGTTTTCATGCAATCACATTCATCATGATTAACTTCCCCCCCACCCTTGTGTCATTTTTGATGGCATTAAAATATAGAATAGACATAAGAAAAAGTTATAAGACAAAAAAAAAAAAAAAAAAAATCTTGACTTTTTCTTTTTTAATATTAATTAAATAATTTAATTTTTTATTTTTAAAGATGGTATTCATAAATTGTTATCAACATTGGGAGCAGTGGATATACTTTTTGAACTTTTTTGGAAAATTAAAAGCAGTTTTTTTTTCACTATCATGTTTTTGAAACAATAGTAATCGATGTTATAAAATTTAACTTTTTAGGTGGTCTTTTCAGAGAAGTGAACAGTGTGATACTCTTCAGTTGACTTATAAGAATAACTTGGAATATTTTTATTCATATGAAATTATGTGGTAAGAGAAAAGTATTTGACTTCAAATTCATTTAAATGTTCCAGATATTCAATACACGAAAACGAAAAAAATGTTACATAAACTGAAAGCTAAGGAATTAATTATTCATATATAATTTACAAAGAGAAATTTTTAAAAGAAAATAAATTGATAAGTTACTTAAATAGAATGGGAAGAATAATACTTCTTTATTAACTCTTAAAAACAAGCTCCAATAATTATATCTCATGAAATCTCTGGAGAGATTTTAGTTCATTTCAGAGTAAATCTCAAAACAACTAAATCTATTTCTTTCCATTTTCTCCGTTTTCATCTTGCCCTTTTAACAAAATAACTTCAACAATATTTTTTTTTTTAAAAAAAATCTTCAGTTGCTGACTTATTAATTCATTTTTTCCTGTTCAGATTAATTTTTTAAATAAATAATAACAGCGACAGAAATGAAAAGACTCGAAGCAATGAATAAACATCTCATATTTCCCCTCTCTCAAATAAAAATCAAAATTCTCATTCAAAATAAAAATTTAAAAAAAGTCAGATTCAATGCTCAATTCGTCAAGCTCATGGTAAATATATTTTTATTTTTCCATTCACAAGGAGAAAAAAAAATTAAAATAACCAAAACCCACCTGTAAAAGCACGAAAGCAGTGGCCATATCGCTAAAACGATTAAGATCCCATTTCGCTTAAATGCCTCTCTTCCTTCGCTTTTAAACGTTTGAAAAGTGCTCCTTCAAACACAGAACAAACCGCAGAAGCGACAGTCTCAATTTGATTTCTGTTTCTACCTTTCTATTTCCACTCCGTATTCGTTTGCTATTCGTTCACTCCTATCCCCTTTTGCTTTCCCCCTCTTTTAGGGACACGTGATTAATGACGCAGCCACGAGCTCCGCTCCTGATTTGCCAGTCAATCGGTTTTCGCTTTCTTCTTCTCCCGCCGCTCCGTAAAAGAGAGAGCGAAAGAGATAAATGTTTACACAAACCGAATGGCAGCTTTTATACGCCCCGAGTGGCAACAAGTGGGTTGTCATTTCATTTCTCTTTTTCTCTTTGCTTTGTCGTCTGCTATTCCGATTTCAATTGCTGTGTGGGATTTTCAGTTTTGTTGATATTTTTCTTTTAGATTTTTTTCCCCCTTTTCTGTTTTCTTTCAGTTTTATGCCCGAGAGAGTATTTTTCTCTGATGTTATTTCACCATCCCATTTTCTGTATTTCTGTTTTATTGCTAGGCCATATTCGGCAATGGAGTCATAAGCGGATTCTCGGGGGAGAGATGATTTTTTTTGTTTTGCTTTGAAGGTCATAACAGGTGCTACCTTTATTTTTATTTGTTAAAGATATTTTTCATTCGGGTTTTTTTTCTCCATGGCTTTTGAAGAGATTTTTTAAAACACTCTCAGTTGGAAGATGTTTTTTTTTCTTTTTTATAAATCTTAAGTTATTTTCCTATCTCAATATTTTTTTTATCTGTGTAAAAACGGGATATAATTGTTGGAAAATTCGCTGATTATTTTTATTTTTCTTTAAAAGATTTTTTTTACAAAAATTCATTCCTTATACTCCGTAGATTCTCTTCCTTTTTTTCCATTTTCTTTTATTTTCCGATGAACAAATTTTGAATAAGGAAAGGTTTTTTTTATCTGCTCTCAAATGTAATTTATTTAAAACGAATGTCTTAAAAGAATTTTTAAAATAGTTCTTGAATGGACTTCAAAAACAGGTACGGTTACATCTCAAGCGATTCCTTATTTAATCAATCTGAATATTCTTACATAATTTAAATAACTTATGCCAGCTGAAAATTATACAAATATTGCAAAAAGGAATTGAGTTCATTTTATTTTGCTCTTAGGAATGTAAACTTATTAGTTATAAAGTGAACCAAGTTGAAATAAAAGATACAAAAATAAAAAGTAATTTTAATTTTAAATTACAAAAATATTCTTTATCCACTCACATAAAAAATTACAATGAAGAGGGTTACACTTTTAATTTTTTCACTTTGTATTCATCCCATTTATAACAATACACGGAAAAAAGAAATGCATTACATAGATGAAAATATTTAGTATTTTCTGCCTGTTAATTCTTTAACTATATGTCACTATAAATACTTTAGGAATGAAATCCTCATATTATTAAGATATAATTACTTGTACAATGATATAAGTATATAATTACAGTGTCGGATTAATTTTGTAATTAGCCTAACACATTAAAGCAATATAAGCTTAATGTATGCATTCAAAATAACTGATACACCATTATAAAACCAGTTGTTTTACTTAGAATTGAATGGCAGTCTTAAATATTTATATGGCTAATTCACATTTCGATTTAAAAATAACACTTTGATAAGACTGTATATGTTTAATAATGTGTGTACCTAATGAAATTGTTATATATTCTTATTATAAACCAAATAAAAATATCAGCTCACCATTTTCAAAATCAAAAAATTATGCTAAATGATTTTTAGCGTGTTTTTTCATGATCTTACAATGTTTTTTAAATGCTTTTCGAAATGTGGTAAAAGTAATATTATTAAGTTTGAAAGAAAAAAAAACATATAATTGCTTGTTTTACCTAATCTACTTAAAAGTAACAATATTAAAAATAGGTTTATTAACATGTGTATGTAAGTGAAACGCTTTACATTTACTAAAATATGTGCATTTCATCTATGTACTTTTTAAAATGTGATTGGATATTTGCATCTTACTGGTTCCAATTTTTTTAAAAAAATTATTATGAGATCATTTATGCACCAACAGCAAAGCAGGTAGCATATTCTCAATATTCACTCTTGACATTTTCACAGATCTGATATCTAAATATAATCATTCACTAAAGGGAAAAGATTTGTTATGCATGTGTCATTTTGCTAATTTCGTCACAATTACTTCATATGGTAATATTTTGTGTGATAAAAAATATTTTTTGATAGATTAATTCATTGTATTAGAAGCTCGTCCTTTAAAAAAAGTTACATTTAATCTTAGAATCCAAGAAATAACAAGACAAAATATTGAAAATATAATTCTAATCATTTTTAATATTTGAATAATGTTATTAACAAGTATAAAATTGTTATTAATGTCACATTCTACTTAAAGAATAAAATGCAACTATATAGATGCAGCTGATAAATTTAAATAATTATATAAAAAGTTTTCCCAAAATACGATGTTTATTCGGGGTTTTTTGCAACATTATTGTTGCTAATATATTCCTAATACTTTTTTTGTGTTTTCAAAACTACTTTTCTTGAAGTTAAAAATGGAAAAATATTTCACACACACACATAATTTAAATAAGAAAAAAAAAATGTACATTTACTCACAGCAACAATACAAGCACATTCTAAAACTTAATAACCATACGAAAAGAGACGATCCCTGTACTATTTCATTCGATTTCGTATTTATTCCACAATACTCTTTCTCCACCTGTTCAGTAAAAGGATTTCCGTGTTTATTCTCAGCAATATCCCCCAAGTTGCCCATAAGAATCTATCTGTCTGCTCATGAATTTTTACGCTTCCTGGATGTAATAGGACTCGTTAATGCTCATAGTCGACGTAATTCATGGTGCATTTTGATTTTCTTTGCCTTCCTTTTTCTTTTACGCTTGCAATAATAATAAGAAGTAATAAGAAAACCTCCCGCCCTGAGGCATTTGGTTAATTTAGGAGGTCTTAATTTCTGATTTTGGACCTTTTTATCCGCGTAATAAAACAGAAAAATTTAGAAATAATATTCACTAGAAGTATTTTTCCTTCCCTCTAAAATGCTATAACCGTATTCTCCATTAGTACCGAGAATACTAATGGACGACTAAATAGAAAAGTATATGGATATATTTTTAAATATGTATAGTTCTAAAACTAGAGCTAAATAACCAAGCTGCATGAAATTGTCTTTTCTTTACAAAAAAACACACACACAAGAAAAATTAACGAATTGATAGTCTTCGTTTGATATATATTAATGATATATAATAAAGATACTGCTTTTTCATATCAGTTTAATTGCAAACGTGTGTTGAGTATTTTCATTCTAATCTTAAGCTATGAGGTCCCAAAATTTCTAAAAAGAGACACGTGAAGTCATTTTCATTACTGACAAATAAGTTAGCGTAATAAGAAATCTATCAGGAATTAGAAATTTGCCATAAAATTGGACCATAAGTATTAGAATAAAAAACCATAAGTTAAGAATATAAGAACCGTTTATAAGTACTACATGAACATATTTTTTTTAAATAAATCAGTTAAACTGATGTAGAAATATTTTTATAAAAGCATTATTATTTATAAATAAATCAACATAAGTAAATAAATTGCTAAAATGTACAAAAATATTATATATTATTATTAAATTATGTTTTATAATTTTAAGGTAAGAGCTTCCCTATATTTTAAATATTTTCTTTTTTAGTATAATAATATCTCTATTTTACACAAGTTAATAATTCCTGCAATGCATCGGAAATTCAGAGAAAAATCTTTTAACACCTGATCCTAACGATGGGAGAATAA
>BMAW01056763.1:503604-546877 GCA_019974015.1 Nephila pilipes
TTCGTGTACCAAAATGCTGAGGCAATAAATTTTACTTTCACATTTTATTCTTCATAAACGTTTTCATTGCTATTTTCTTGGTTTCAAATTTATTTATATTTTTGGAACAGTATTATTAAAATGTATTTTCATTCAGAACAACAAAAATAACTTATTTTCCTGGCGAAAAGGCATTGCAATCGTTCTAATATAAAAATATTTATCTTTATATATCACAGTTTGATCAATCATTTTTAGGGAGGGAACAAAACATTAGAAATTCGTAAATGCAGTTAAAAATAAGCAGCTCAGTCATAAATTATAAATATGCAGCTTGGTGAGTGCAGTGTTCAGCTAACAAAACATGCACGAAGATTCAGTGATTTCTCATAATACGTCTTGAATTAAAATTTCGAAATAATGTACGCTATACTTTGGGAAACTTGTATATCACTCTTAATCAGTCTCGTTAAAGGAAATGTTTTTGATTAGGGATAACTATTACTAATCATATTTTTTTTTATTCACCTGCACGTTTTATAACTGAGCATGATGAATGCAAAATGAGCACAAAGGTTATTTCTTTTTTTTCTTCTTCTTCTTATGAATGCCAATTAATATAAAACTATTCTTTTCAAAGCAAATGCCAGTTTTCATAGGTATTTTTAAGGTTCGTGTTTTATTTTAAGCATTGCGTCTACTATATATTAACTAAATAAATGAAAAACGTGCTTGTGCAAAAGAATATAATTACTATTATGTATATAGTATTTAAACATTAATCGAAATTATATATATTTTAAATATTGCTCTTTGTAACTGAAAAGTTTCGAATTTTAAATTTTTGAATTATTTGATTATTTAAATGCCTGGGACTTCGCATTTCTTGACAATAATGATTCTAAAAGTTGAATAAATTGATTATTCAATAAAAAAAAAAAAATTAAAAGGCACCCTAAAATTTATACAGTTTTATGATCGGTTCAATTTTTGTGACATTTCTGAGCTCTTCAAATATTAAACAAAATTGATTCAAATGAAATTCATACCATTTTATTAAAATTATTTCCACATAAAACAACATCTTATAAGAGTTTACTATTAGGTATATTACTTAAGCTTAGAAAAATACCAAAAAAAAAAAAAAAAAAAATTGGTTGCAACATTGGCTTTGCAATACTTAAAAGAGTTGAACAAAGCATATATTTGATTTAAAAGGACTAATCGGGAACTGAAATAAATAAACACGGATATTCCAATAGCAAATTTAGGTGTCGTGTTCGTCACTTGACCAAGGTTCAAAATTACGAGGCCCGTTTTCAATAGCCCTCGTGTTGCTTCTAGTGTGACATTAATAAAAACTAAACTAATCTCAATAGCAAATCACAAGTGTAGCATGTTTAGTCAGCAATTATATATAATGTTTTGTTGGTTTTTTCTTTTTTAAATAGCATTGAATTTCATTACCAAATTTTAATTCCACTATCCACTAACAATGTATTTTATAGCAATTAATTTGAATAAAAATCATACATGCAGTGTCTCAAACTTTGCTAACATAATTTTTAAATAAAATCTCAGTTAATGAGTTTAGGTAAGGGGGTTCTATTAAATTTTTACTTTCACAAAAGGCAATAGTTTATCAAAAACACTAACAAAGCACAATGCTATTGTTTCCAAAACAAGAAGGATCATTGGAATCAATCGCTTTCTTTAAACTTCTGACATCGAAAAAAAATCATTCAATACAAAATCTCTATATACCTGTATCACATTCCCCCTGAACTCCTTTATCAGCCTTTAGAATGTCTTAAAGAGTGAGTTGAGAACATCTTTTTTTTTTTTCTTAAGCATCTACTTCCCACTTGAAACGAAAACAAAGTGAACAATCGCAGCCCAAGTGCGGAAGTGTGAAAGATGTTCATTAGCATAATTTTGGGATCTTTCGCTTTGTGTTACAGTCCGGAAATTTAAGGCAATAGAAGAGAGGGAAGGGGGATGAGGACACAGGGGTGGAGAAAGAAGGGAGAGGATTGTAGATAGATATTTTGTATGTTCGAGAAGGAACCGAAAATGAGAAAAGAGAGGAAATATTTTAATAAGGTACATTTCCGAAGCTCGCACTCAAGGGTTACTCGTTTTTTGGATCATTGACGGATTTGCGGTCGCCAATAGTAGACGCCAATGGTTCAATTGTTTTCATCCTCATTGACACTATATCTCTGGGTGGCAGAAGACACGAAGTTCAATTATCACGGGAAAAAAAAAAGTGGGGGAGGGGATATGAAAAGTATCATTTTCTTGCATTATTTCAGATTAAGGAAAATGGTAATTTAGCAATCTTGCATGCCTTAAATTCTTTCCCCCCTTCCCCCTAAGTGAATTAAAAATTAATATAATAAAAATTGACTTTTAAAACAACATATTTTATTACATGCAATGATCATGTTAGTCTTATATTAATAAATAATGTGAAAGGCGAATGTAAAGGAAGTTATTTAGACTGCCCTCGAGATCATATTTACATTTAAACAATATCATAATAAAGAAATCACAATTACGTAGATAAATTAAAAATATATTTTCGAATTTTCGGGAAAAAAATATGCATCATGCTGCTTGTATAAAAATGTCTTTTCTTTAAACATTGTATTGCATTTCTTATATATTTTTCTAGGTCGTTATTATACCTCAGCGACGGAAAGAACAATATTGATTTTTTTTACACTTGCAATACGAACATTTTTCACATTTGTACTTATAAATTAATTTATACATACTTATTTTTATTTTGTTTCTCCGTTTTCTCACATTTTTTTTATCTCAAAATTCTCATACTTTTGTAATGTTAAATAGTTTTTTAAAAAATCATCAGAGTTAAAATACTGAAATTTGAATAGAGTAACGAATGAAAAAGCGTTTTTTTAACAATATTTTTATAAATAAATAATTTAAGAAATAATTAAGAAACAAGAAAAGTGAATATTGCAAGAATAAACAATTAATTTTTTTTAAAACTAAATTTCAGTTAAAATTACGATTAAAATAGATATTAAGGATGTAAGTATATTAGAGCACATAAGGAATTTATGTTTATCAATAATACATTAGTTTCACTTCAATTTTTTTTATCTGTGTATTTGGTAGAAAATATAAATTTAAAGAAGTTAATTGTTTCAACTCAGCATTGGAAAATTTTTCTTCCTCATTAATTGCACTATTATTGCTAAAATCTAGAATTATTATCTTTATTCTAACAAATGTAAAAATCACAACATACTACCAAAACAAACAAAAAAAGCCATTCAACCAGTGGGATGTGTCGCCAAATGTGGTATTCCGCACGCTGGCTTTTATCCGAGGGTATAGCAATGGAAAAGCGCGTCTTTTACGAGGGGTCGTAAAAGGCGGTCGTGAAGGAGTTTACGAGGCGGTTGATGGCAGCGATCGCACGCCAAGCCTGATGAAGAGCTTTTCACACGAGTTTTCATTTTGTGTACTTTCCTTTTAATGAGGCCCCGCTGCCCCTTGTTATCTGCTCCCACCCTCGACCGGCCCATATCCAGATTAGTCCGCGAGATCAAATCTTGGTTCCAAATTGAGCTGGATTCCAGAATAAGGCGTCTCTTCACTTGAAAATGAAAGCCACTTCGACTCGCACTTTTAGTTGTTGCTGTTTTTTCTTCCTCTTTCTGTCCTTTTCGTGTTTGTTGCCAAGAATATTTGTTTACTTGCTTTTTGAAATCGTCTGCTGTATATGTTTTTTCCCCTCTCTCAAGTTATGCATCTTGTGCTTCTTTTTTTTTTCTCTCTCTTTTTAAAAGAGAAGGAGGCATGTAAGGGTGAAATGTATAATGAAGGCTATAAAGGATAGAGGGAACGATTGTAAATTTTCTTTGCATGTATATCTCGTGCAGATTCATTTCCTTTATTGTTGAATTTGTATGCATTTGTTTTAAGAATTTGAAAACGAGATTAGAATTTTCTGTTACTCGTAAAAGAAAGGGCATAGTAAATATTTCTCTTTTAAAAACCTGTGAATGACATTTGATGCTAATTTAAAGATGCAACTATTGTAACATTTTTAAATTAAAAGTTCAATTACATTAATATATTTTCCCTTAAATTCAATTTTTCTTAACATTCAGTTGAACGAACTCGTGTTGAGTGTTTTATTTATATTAGTTCACTATTTTTTGCGAAATAAATGCAGCTCACAAAATATACAAATTTTAAGACTATTATAAAATTTTAAATTCATACAAAAGTTTTTTTAACATTAATAATTTTGTTATTATGTTACATTCCTGTCGTAATTTATTCTACGAAATAATTTTCGAAAGTTTTTAAACTGTTTAAAAAATAAACCTTCTTAAGCATAAATTACTAAAGCAAAGTAAATTACGGTCTTACAGAATTAAAAAAAAAAATTATTTAAAATGTGAAGAAAGAGTTTATCGAATCAACACTTTCTATGATAACAAACTTTCGGTGCATACTGGATTTACGAACTGGCTCAAAACAATTTTTGTTACCTTTCACAACGAGAATAATATATTAGGATTTGTTTAATAGATTAATAATTTGCGCTTTCATTTGTAGTATTTCAACAAATGCAAATTGAATCAGCTTTCGAATAAATTAGGATAATTCGTTTTCAACGATATATATATATATATATATATATAACTTTACGCTTGGTTTTTTCTGATATACATCCAAACATTATTTAATAATCACGGCAGATAAGAAAGGCATTTTAAAACTCAAACTTATTCTCGATGCATTGCAGGGTAATGAGAGGCATTGAGCAACATGGTATGTGGTTCAACACATATCCGAAAATCCGTACCTCTCTAAACATGTGTATGGAAGGAGCACGGTAGTGCGCTTAAATATAGTGTTTATTTTTGTAATGCAGAAACCAGGCGGACTGATTTTTAATGCGTAAACTTCTTAAATTCCAATACGTAATTAAACTTGCAATACCAAAGAAAAGGGAAATTTCCCTTTTTTATCCGAAGCGTGAATTGAAACTAAAAACCCCAGCAATGGTTGAAACCAATCCCGGTGTTAAAGAAAGAAACCTAATAAGAATCCCCTAAAACTTTAATCCCACTAAATTTTCGTTTCAGAATTCTGACATATTTTACAAATTCAAAAACACAGGATCTGAGATTGAATGTTTGCTCACCAATTGATCAAATTTAATTAAAAATTAATCCTTGTGTTATGCCTTCGCATAAGGAAATGATTCGTACCTTTCTCAATGTTGATCTGCCTTTCTTGTTGCCTTGCGTTATCAGCGGCCACTTTAAGTAGGCCCTGGATGTTCCGGAGGAGAGTTTCAATTGAAGAAACCACTTGCCCTGTTGGGGATCCTCCGTCTACTGTGATGTGACTGAATGGAAACATTTGACTAGGAGCCAAGCGCTCACCGTTGGCCGTGCTGCTGACATCGGGGTGATCACTAAAATCTGAATTTAACGAAGAATATATTTATTAATTTTTCTTAAAAAAAAAAAGCATTCTTTGAGAAAGATGTATAGGAATTTTTAAACATTTGCTTCAAAATATTATATTGTTTTGGCTAACATAGAGCTATAGCTAAAGAGGGAAATGTAATGTATTCGCTCCTGTCATAACCAATTTAAAAAAAATTAATTGAAATAGCAGTGAAAATTTGGCAAAAGTTATTTAAGTGAAAATGTTTGTGTTAAATATAACTGTAGAACTTATGGTACTAGAATCTTTATTACTGGATCTAAACCAAAAGCAACGAAACAAAAACAAAAGAAAAAAAAAATAGTTCTGAAAAATAGGAATACAAAGCTTTATAAATTTGTATGAAGTTTTGCATTGAACTTCTCCAGTATTTAACAGCATCAATTTATTTTTGCAGTAGTAAATCGATAGTAGTCGATGTCAAGTTGCATTATTCTTGTATACTAAATATAAGTGTATAATAAAATTTTATTTTAAAAATATAATTTTTCTTTTTTTTACACCGCTTATATTTTTAAGTATGAGTTTTTAGTTAGACTAAAGCCAAATCATTAATCGTGCTCAATTCTAAATACAGGGAATATTGCAATATGTCTAATAGTTTTAATTTAAATATTCTCTTAATCCCTGATAATAATCATACATTTCAACGAGTGCGGTTAATAAATATACAAAACATGGTAATACAAAGGAATCATAATCGCTTGCAGGTAAATATCTAATAAAGGGACCTTGATCTCTGTCATCATCATCGTCGTCACTGTAGTCATCATCTGCGCCATCGTTGTATGCTCCCTCGCTGCCACTGCCCTCTGCGCTATTGAGATGGATACCGCCCCCACCACCTACACCACCGCCTCCACGGCTGCTGTTCTGAGAGAGATTGAGCACTGGACTATGGCCGCTGCCACCTGTTCCTGGGAAAAAGAGATCTGTTATAATAAGATATTATACACTTCAACTTAATGTAAATTAACCAATCAGTTAATTTCAAATAACAGATTATTACAATATATTTTAAGTTTGTAAGTGAATTTCGTTATCTTAATTTATTTTTTAAAATTTTGTATTAACGGGAAACATGATTTACGGAATACTTAGAATTTATCCAGTGATTGCATTATTTACAGAATTTTGGTGATAGTTCTAATTTTAAGTTTAAATTTAAATAGAATTATCACCGTACAAAAACAACAAACATAAAGAAAGAACTCAACAAAAGAATAGTTATAATTTATACTTAAATAATACTACCCATCCTGAATGAAAGAAGAAATTTGCTTCGTCCCAATTTTTGTTTGCAATATACTATTTTTTTTTTTTTTTTTTGTCTTTCAAAACTTTACTCGTCTCAAGTTTGTTTTCCCTCATTATGTACATAATAATTAGAGATGTTTGAAAGATTTAAACAAAAGATATTATTCTTTGTACCATTATAGTACGCTTTTTTTTAAAAAAGATTAACAAGATGGTAAAAGAAACTGTAAAATTTGAATTTACCAGATTGCAAATAAAAAAAAATGTTCTACTCCATTTATAAAAAATACGCACATATAAATATTATACGCAAATATACGCACATATATTTTATTTTGCCAGTTTTATAACAATTTGTGTCATACCATCAAAATCTAGTAATTGTTACAATTCATGCAAAACTATGTTTTCAAATTAAATCTTAAGATATTTTTAAGTGTGATGTAAATAAATTTGAAATGTGAAAAATGTACATAGTTATAAAAATGGTAAAACATTTCCATATCATAAAAAATATTCTAAGAACTTCCTGAGAACAAGTCACCCCCCCCCCAAAAAAAAAAAATAATAATAATTGGTTCTAAGTATCTTACCGTTAACGTAACTGTCCTTCGCTCTAGACACGTCGTAATACATCCTTTCTTTCACATCAGAAGCATCTACTCTATCATCTCGTAATCTGAAATATAAGTTTTTTAACTATCAGTTAAATGAAAAATTTCTAAAGATAATATTAATATGGATGAAACACGTGGCTGTAATAAAACTGATATCAAGCAATTTTATTTCAGGTTGTATATTACTTTGCTCAATTTTAACATAAGTATTATATAATGAATTACTTTAAATGAAATTTTGAAAGAAGAAATTCAGTAATAATGTTTGAAAAGATATTCTACAAGCAAAGATGTATCCAATGTTAATTTTACGCAGTATAATTTTTACAAAAATCAACGAATCTTTTAAGAGTATACCTACAAAAACAACACACACAAACTAAATTATTTTTAACAGAAAACTAAGACACTGTTAAGAAATTGTCATTTTTCAAGAGATGCACAAAAATGACAGCATAAAATACATTTTAAATATTAAGAGAATTAGGAAAATATAATTTTAAAATTTAAAAATATAATTATAACATAAATCTTCATTATTATTTTTAGCATTATTTCAAAAAAAAGTTATGCATTTTGAAAACGAACATAACAAATGAAATTGATAAAACAACTTTCTGCTTAATATACCAAACGACAATTGTATAAATCGACTATTCGGATTCAAACGATAAGTTTTCATTAATTATTCTAAATATTGTATGTTCATCATCCTGTATGAAATCTATATCATTATGAAATATTTTTAACAAATAGATTAGACACCTTGTTTATTTGCATTAAAAATAAAACGTATTCCTCATTTTGGCTTCAAAAACAAAAGGTTTATTTACAAATTATGTGTCTTCCATTAAACTCAGAAATTTTTAATTTAGAGAAAAAGATACAGGACAATACCTTGATTATTTTTTATGCGATCGAAATGATAAATTAGGCTCAGTTTCATTCTAAATTATTATAAAAACTTTTTTAAAAGATTTTTATTTCTTTTTTAAAAAAAAATTGTATTATTTGTAAAATGACCCAACTGAAAAATAAAATAAAAAAGCATATATGCTCCAGCATAGAAAACAGAATTTTCTACCCACAAAGACATCATCCAAAATCAAAAGTTGGTGCCATTCTCAAAACTCCGCCTCCTTCCTTAGAGCAGACAAAAGAAAAGGAAGATGTGGTGATAAGTATTGAGCTGAAAAGTCTAAAATCCAAAGTCGAAACGAGATGTTTCAACCATTATCCCATTTGTTGGAAAGTGTTGTAGCCTCCTAATTTACATACACGTTTAATGAAACACTGTTCACTTCAACACTCCCTCTTCTCTGATGCTTCCTTCCCCCAAAGGGCTGGTGATTAATGAAATCTCAGCAAATGTAATTTTAAGCGCGTATTTTTCGCGCCCCCTTTTCACTTTTCTCTCGGCTGAAAACACCCGTCCAGTCGAAAGTGGTTTTAGTATAGTGGAATGTTTATACTGTTGGGATATTATCATACACTCTATTAATATAAATATTTTTATTTTTTTTATTTATTAGAGTAATATAAGCATAAGTTTTAAAATGTAACAAAAGAAATAAATGCAAAAAATGCAACCTATATTTTAGTAATTAAGAGAAAGTCTTACGTACGTATTTATTTCCCTTTCCTTTTCGAATAATATTATATATAAAGTTTGGTTTTAAAAAAATTTAAAGACGCAATTACCCCCTTAATTTAAAATTATTTGCTATTACAAAAAATTCAAATGTAAATAAATGTACATCGACAGACACATGTCACTAATGTTTATTAAATGGATTATTTTTAGATTAGAAATGCAAAAATTACTTTTTTTTCTCGATAAATTTAGCTATTAAAATCAATCTAAATTAAATGAATACCAGTATGAATTTATTTTTTGAATGAGTTGATAAACTAAAACAAAATTTGAATATGTTGATATAAAAATATCATACTTTATTTTTATGTAAAAATATTATTTTCTTACTAGAGTAAACATCAGAAAGATAAAAAGATTTTTTTTTTTTATCATACGAAAGTTATTTTTTTAATTACTTGAAATTGATCTCTAAATTTGAATGTATAAAACACACAAATCAATGCTCAAATTGTTTTGTAACACTATATTATAATATGAATTTTTAAAGTAAAGCAAAAATGTAATAAACAGAATCTTTTTAAATCAAAAAATTCAAATCAACGTATATATTTATAGAATTGCATTGTATCATGTGAAGCAAAAATCTTTCAACCTTTGATAGCAGTATAAAAATTAAAAAGAAAATAATAACAATATGAGCTTTTCATTCATACCTTTCTTACCTAGGTGTGCCATAAAAACTATCCATATGACTCAAACCATTCAGCTTCTGACTTGGAATGTTCGCTTAACTTCCGATTGATAAGCGAGAAAAGATAAGGTAGAAGTGAAGCTTTTGTTTCTACTGTTTGATATCCAATTTAACCGTTTGTCTTTTTCAAAAGCCTCTAACAATGAAGCCAGTAATTCAGACGTCAATCTCGAAACGAAAAGTTTCTTTTTAAAAACAAATTAGCAACAGAATAATTCAGAGATACTTATTGGTTTATTTGTTCCTCCACTGCAAAAGAACGGATATCGTGCAGGGAAACCCTCTGCTAATTATCAAGTGCAGGTTTTTACTTTTCGGTGATTTATAATTGTGGGGTTTTCTGACTTTCTAAGTTGAGGATCTTTTGGTAAATAAATGGTACTGCTCAATCTAAATGATAGAAATGGTTGTTTGATACTTCTCAATGCTTAGGGGGTGTTGCTTATAAGAAACTCTTTATTTAAAAGAACTTTTCTTTTAGAAAAAGTTAATTGATGCGATGTCAGATATTTGGAAACATGTTTTAAATTGCATTACAATTATGTTTTTATTTTTAACTAAATTCAATAAAAGTTATGAATAGATCCAAATTAAGACGTCATGACTGTTTATTAAAGAGAAGATATCGGATCAATTACTTGTATTTAAAACTGTATGTGTATGTGGCCGTTTAGAAACATTGTTTATATTATAATTAAAGACATTTATCCTGTTTTTCAGTACAAAATTCAAAAATTATAAATACCTTAATTTATTTAACAGTCTTTTAAGGTTATCTAGCAAACAAAAACACTTAAGCATCAATGAAAACCTTTTTTTTTCAACCAATTTCTTGCTTTTTGAATTTCATAAAACTCATAACGATTACTCTTACCAATAAAAGTATAGAAAATAATAATGGATGTTATGTGTATGTTCCCCAGATTCTTAAGTTCCTAAGTGAGGACAATCCAATAATACTCAAATTATAACGTTGGAAGTTTTTAAAAATCTTATTCGTGTTTATTTTAGAGTCAGGCCTATTTATCTCTGGATGTGACTTTAAAAGATATTTGGAACCTTGGGAAGCAGGGGAAATTCGGATTTTTTTGTGCTGTAATATTATAAAAACGATACATTTACAGATTGAATAAGAATTTCGAAAAAAAAAGTCATAGTATTCCACAGAAATATAATTTAGAAAATTATACAATTTCAAAATACGACTGCAATAACACGTCAACCACTATGATCAACAACCAAAGTAGAGAATTGATACATTCATTAAGATCACATGGTTTAATAAACGAGTTCTTTTTTTGTTAGTGTTTAAAACAATGTTTTCCATTTTATAATCTAAAAAAAAACAATCCTAGAATTACAATTTCAACTGTACAGTCATTTTTTACTTTTTCGAAAGCATTCAATAAAGAAAATATTTCAAGCCTGAAAATCTGAACAAGAGAGAAATTGTAAGAAATGTAAGCTGACACTTAATTAAACACCTAAAATGCAAACATGTTCACGTTTATGGGGACATGTGATAGGTTTAAGTGCATGTAGTAATGAATTCGAACCCTTATTTATTTATTAAAAAAATTGATACGTAGATATTAATGTTACAGATTTCTAATAATCAAACGAACTAATTTTATTGCATTTTCAAGCAGAAATATGATAGATTTTATATTATATCATTTAGTGTTTTCTACATTAATTAATTTAATTTTCTTTTATATATATCCTTATTTGCATATGGATCAGTCAAAAGTGCCTATGAATATGGAAAAATTTCTACCATCACAAACAGAAGCTAAATCACTTTTTTTCCCTTTAAAGAGAACTTTTTTTAACTCTGTTAAAAGTGCTCCTGTCATTTCTTTTCTCAGCAGTTTTTCACAGTTTCTTTTTTTTTTTTAATTCTAAAATCCACTCTGTTGCTTTGCATCTACCTTTCAAAAGAGCACATTCGTCTAAATTAAAAGTACCTATTCCTTGGCTGTATAACCCTTTTTGAAATGCATATTCATTAGGGAACAGGGTCTTAGAATCGAGCAAGAGGCAAAAGACATCCAAATTTTGAATAATAATTAAGTCCACACTCCTCACTCCACCCGTATGCATACATATATACATACACAAAACGTCTCTTAACTCCCTTTTGACCAAATTAAAGCCCCCAGAAGAAATAGCAAAGATGTGATTATCTCTTTTTCCAAGAAACGATATGAAGGTTTTAAATCTCGACTATTTTTTTATTCATTTATTACTCGAAATTTTTCTTTCTTTCTTTATAAAAAATTTTTTTTAAACATTTCTTTCTCTCTAGCGTTTCAAACTCATGTTTTATTTTATTTTCTTGTCATGTTCTCCCCCCCCCCTCTTTTTTTAATTCATAATTACGCTGTGTTCTTTTTAGCACTTTTCCTTGTTTAATTACTTATGGGGTAGAAATAAATGAATGTGTGAATTAGAAGATAGAAAGAAGAAATATATTCATATATGTATACCCTTTTTAAGTTAAGTGTATTAAGAAAAAACGAATTAACAAAGAAGAAGTAAGGAAAAAAACGGATGATTAAAGTCATTATGAAAATAATCTTTCAAATGCAAATTCGAGCCTGACCGAATGCAATAAATATTTCCTTTAAGTCCTTTTAATATCGAAGACATATGGAGGAGGTGAAGTTCTTTAATGTGGTTTCAGAAATTAGAATAAATATCGGGATCTTTCTTTCTCTCCTTTCTTAATCTGTAGATTTAAGCGGAGATACGATGCTCGGGAATTTTTTCTTCTGAAGAATTTTTTTTTAAAGTTAAAACGAGGATAGGTCTTGACTTAATCTAAAAATGTGAAATAAATTTGGCGTAATGGTTGAAATGGAATTGTACTTTCTAATTACATAAATCTCGCAAAAATTTTATGGAGAAAAAACTTTCAGGATTTAATAAATTTGAGATAATATGAAAAAATTTGCACAAGACAAATTAATTTAATAGCACCGAAATTGTTATGGATGTTATATGTTTTTTTAAAAAGTACTTAAAATGAAGTTTAAGAACTAGAAGAAAGGTATCTTTACCGATAATAAATTGATTTTAAATTAATTTATTAAATTTCTTACACATATCAGTGAAATGATAATAATAGTGACAAAAATCAACTACATATGTCTAATGAACAAAAAAAGGTTTAGTGTTATTTAACAATCCAAAGGTACTTAAATTATAAATATTTTATGAAGGATAAAGATGAATTTTAAAGCAGAATTTCATTTCTTAAACACGATAAATTATTAATATGGCTTAGTAAACCACGCTTGAGAAAAATTTCTAGATGCATCATATATCTAATCCCGTTCACAAAAATATGTTTGTGATTATCAAGAAAGATTTTTGTTATTCACATCAATAAAAGTTTATTTTTCACATTTCCTCTCATTTCTTTCTTGTTTTAAACTAAAAATCAAACATATACAATAAGTAATGCCGGGATTTCTTGTAGAAATGAGAAAAAATGAGGGGAAATGATTACCATAAAAATACCTAAAAATGCATATTTATGGTAATCATTTTCTTTCTGTTTATTTTAATCATAAAAAAAAAAACATTTTGAAACAGAACTGAACTACAAACATTACATACACGTTTGAGCAATTGAATACACATTTTACAACTCAGTTAAAGAAGAAATTTCGTCATGTAATGTACATCCCATTCTTAAAACAATAAAGCTCCAAGCAAAATAATACAAAATAAATTTTAAAATTTACATTTCTGTCAAAACTGTTTTAAATTTCAGTGTCACAAATAACTCACAGATAAAAGCTTCTTCAAATTTTGAAATTAGAAATAGAGAATTACAATAAAAATGGACCATTTCTACACAACGTGACACTACACTCCCACTTATTGCATAGGCATTTCTCTCAATTCGAGGGAATTTTGATCAATAAAAAAGAGGGAAAAAACCCGAAAACTATCCGGTTGAAGAAAAGGAGAAAAACTATCTAAAATATTTTATCGCCCATTGTTTAGGGCTGAAAGTAAGATGGGGGTGGAATTCAGGATCCGAAAATTGAAATGAAGTAAATTCCGCACGATCATCTATCATGCTTGCAGTGACAGGAATACGTGGCGCGTCTTGTATGACCAATGACATCAAAGGCAAGGCGGGGCCGGATTGCCTTTTATGGAATAAAAAAATCACAAAAAGGTACAAATGTCAAGTATAATGACAAATCATATCTCCCCGTTAGACGTTATTCATCATAAAAGAACCATTTGCAAGATTAAGTATTATCCCAAAAAGAGCGGAAGTGAAAAATTTTAGAAATCTCTTCCGGTGCTGAACACGCAAAATTTTTGAGGTTTAGCAGCAAAATATTTTGTACCTGGATACGGGTGGAAGTCATTTTGGAATGTATTCATAAAATATTCTTTCAATACCTCTGCTTTTTGAAACAGCTAATTATATTGTAAGATTCCTAATTCTTTGTGTAAGTTTCATGTGTATATAATCGATTTTAAATTATATTATTTCTGTGATAATTTTATTTAAATAAATTTTCGCACCCATTTACATAATTGATGCTAATATCTATATATCTCATGAACTATTCACTATGATTCAATACCACATTAAAAAACTGAGGATAATAAAAACAATTCCATTGTTATACAGCATGATTTATTCATTATTTTTAGTAACATCGGCGAAAGCAACATGAGGACTTAGAGTCTCAATAGATTTAATGTGTTTCAGTTCTGACTGGTCTTTAGTGACCTCAGGATTCGAACTCGTAACTCTACGGAATTCTCATATAGCAATTAAAATTCAGTGTCACAGAACCATTCGTTTATTTATTTTCCTTGTTTAATGAATAGAAAGAGCCTAATTATTAATAGAATAATATTTTTTTTACTATCAAATAATATAAATGATCAGTGAAGTTGATAGGTTAAGGCACGTGCACTGGTTATTAACAAAGGCGTTAGTGAGAAAATGATGATCGAAAATCAAAAATATAGAAATATGGCCCGTAAAAAAGTAATATAAGTAGTATTAACACTGGAGGAAATGCAAACATTATGGTAACAGTTAAAAAAGTACGACAAAATGTTAGAGGATGTCTTAAAAATTTATTTTTATACCTATTTTCTTTTATCTGTTGTTTAAAAGTATTAAAAAGCACATTCATATTTTTAACGGAATTACAAAGGCCTGTATATCATCGAACAATAAAATTAATACGGATGTTCATAAAATAAATTTCAAGAAGCAAATAATCCTATTTTTGAAATTACATTTTAATCAGTGACGTTTTTCAGAGCTCAACAAGAATATGAATGAACAAAGTTAAGAAACTTTTGTCTTTAAAAAAATTAAAATACAAAATCAGTAGTGCATTAAAAAATTTCAACTCAAGAAAATGAAAGATTAAGCGGATAATATTCTTCTTCTAAGAAATTAATTTAAAAAATTGATAGAAATGCATTTTAAAAAAATTAAACTATAGAATGAAATGCAATATTATTGTAAAAAAAAGTACTACAAAATAACCGAAAAAGAAATTGAAAAAAATCTTACTAAACATATTTTAAAAGTTATTTCAATATAAGATATAGAATAAAAAATCATTCCTAAAAATAGTTTTAAATCCATAAAGAACTACTACACACACAGACTATTGTTTCAATAACTATACGTAAAAATTAAATAAATCTCAAGAAAAAATAAGTAATTCAAAAATTAAATTCCAAATAATTGTTATATTCCATCCAAAAACACACATTCCATCCCTCTCTTATTTCCTTTCTCTCATGCTCATTCTTTGCAAATGCGACTCCAATCGAATCTTGTAATTAAAGTTTAATTTCATTCCCCCCTCTAATGAGGTGTGAGTAAAAGAGTTTGGAACTAAACCGGAGGGACAGGCAGACGATATTTAAATTAACATCTCGCCAAATCACCCCAACCAACAACGTCCCAGAGATTTGGGGTTCTTGAGTACGATGGGGAATGGTATCGGGGTACAACTCTGGAACGTATGAATACAACAGGAAATATGGATCATTCTGTCCCAGAGTGATTAGCAAAGGTAAAAGGGTTTAGGTTTGGATGCGGGATTAAGATGTCATAAAGGCTTAAAATTTCGGGACGCCTTTTCATTAAAGATGGTAACGAAGAATAGGACGTTTTGTTTGTTTTCCCTTTCCGCGGGAGTATTTCGTTGGTGTGTTCTGAGACTCAGTTTCTCGAGTTTTAAGTTGATGTTTTAATGTGTTACTAGTGCTAGGGAATAGCGTAATGAACGAATATGAGAGGAAGGTGAAGTTGTTTGTTTTAAATTATAGCACGGATAGAGAAAAACACACTTCTCTCCCACTCTCAAATCTCTTTTATAACATGTGTCATAATAAACATGAATATATAAAAGTTCTTCTAAAACTAATTTTATTTCTTTTGAAATAGTAAGTTAATTTCTCAAAATAAAGCTGAAAAAGCAAAATGAATTGTATTGCTTTTAAAATTCCTCTGCAATGTAGATTGAAATATGTACTAAAAATTTTAATGAATCTTCTAATTCCAATCAAAATAACAAAATATTTGAAAAAATTCCCTACCTAAATATATTACAGGAAAAATAAATCTTTTTTTTTTTATGAAATCATGTTTGAAATATTATGGGGTTATAAGTAAAAAATATTTTAAAGAAAATGAGATTTTAGTCAATAAAAATGTGATGATAATCCGTTTACAAGTGAAAATACAACATTCTGACAATCGTTTTGTAATCATAGCTTATTCAGAAACCAAGCTATTGATTACTTTCCTCTCCCTTTTCTCTTCCTAATCAGATTGGGAAATATACTTTTTTTTGAAACGCTATAGAATCAACTACTTAGAACAGAGAGAAATGTAAATGAGAAGAAGTAATCATTTAAATATTTTTTTATAAAAATACTTTCTTCCATAGAAACTTTTTGTAATAGAAAATACACAATCTCATAAGTAAACTATATGGATGCAGAATTATAATCTCTACCGCTAAGTTCAATCAGCTTGAGAAGTGAAAGAAAATAATACATTTTTCCTGCATTTCATATTTTTTGTACAATATGATTTCCATCATCATACTTATGATCTCTTGCCAGTGTGATGGAAAATTTGTAAATAAATTTTTTAAAACATGCTTTGTCCTTAGAAGCGATGAACTCGTGTAGTGCTTGACTGACATCTGCTTCAGTTTTGAATTTTTTCCGCATCGATAAATTTTGTAGGGAGAGAAATAAGTAATAATCGATAAATAGGAATAATAGGTGGTTATTAGGACTGGAGAGTGTGGTGGACGCAACAGAATTTCCCATTCCTAGTGGTGTGATTTTCGAGCAGTCGCAAAAATAACATGTGATCTGGCAATATCATGATGCCGTATGATGTTCATCCTGTTGAACATCACCGGCCTTTTTTTCTTTGAGTGTTTTCTTCAAATCATCCATTTGCTGAGAGTACCACTCCGAATTAAGTATTTCGTTAGGTTTCAAAAGATCGTAAGTATTGGTTCTAAATAGTCCTACCCTATACACAACCTTCTCTCGATTTAAAGGAGAGAGGGCAAGTTGTCGACTCTTTTCCTTGCGATGTTTTCAAGGATAATCCATTTTTCATCTCCGGTTATTACCCCATTCAAATAAGATTCGTTTCTGTTAAAAAAAAAAAGCAGAAATGTGCCCAAGACGACATGATTAAGCGAATTTTTTCCACTTCACTCAGAGGGCACACATCTGGAATATTTATAGACCAATCGTACTAAAAACGGAAATTTACACAGTAAATATATTAAACGTATGAATAATGTATTATTCCCCTTCTTTTCTCAAATTGACAGAATTTTCAGGTAGACCTTATATATATATATTAGTGGTTGTATTTTAATGAGTCCCTTAAATGTTTAGTTTTTTTTATACATACCATTGATTCAGTGTTGGATCATCACAACATATATGTAGATTGTTATATGTTGTGATTTGTACTATTCGTATTTCTGTATACGTGTGTGTGTATTTGTATATATATATATAAGTTTAATATATATATATATTTAATATATATATATATTTAATATATATATATATATATATATAGTTTAATATATATATATATATATATATATATATATAAAGTTTAATATATATATATATATATATATATATATATATATATAAGTTTAAATATTTATATGTGGCTATACTTCATATATATAATGAAGTGTGTTCAGATTTAATAGTTGTTAAAGTAAAAAAAAAAGTTAAAACTATAATTATACAGGATTATCTATTTTATTTGAACGAACAATACTGAATATAAACAATGTAGGCTTGAATAAAACTGTATTCCCTACCGAATTTTTCTTGAGCTATATGAAATTTTTTTAAATACGGGAATTCAATTACTGATATACTGATACAAAAAAAATGAGGCATAGATATGATATGTGACAACGTTCACTATCAATTGCATCAATATTCAGAAACTTGGTCATTGTAAGATCACCTCAGCATCTAATTTTTGATTGATTGATTGACCGATTTCTTTTTAATGTCGCACCGAGAAGCTACAAGAAGGCTGTTAGCGACATATCTTGTAATTTTGAACCTCGGTCAAGTGACGAGGGCACCTGAGCTTGCACCTCCCTCTCCAAACCTCCACACCACGATAACGGGAGGGCTTGAGACCTCGATATATTTTACGTACATCAGTCCCACTACACAGTGGGTCTTTACCAAGATCAGGTCTCGAACCAGCGATTCAACGGAAACAATATCGATCGCGAGTTCGCGACCATGACCACAGGGCTACTGCGGCCATACTCAGAATTTTAATACGCTTGATCGATTGTTTATTTACGTCACGCTTAGAAGCAACACGATGGCTATAGCAGCATAGACAATGAAAGACAGCACCGGTGCAATTGTTCCCAAAGTGGTCGCTGTCTTCCACAGCCGAAAGGACATCGGCGTGGCAAATGCGCGCGCATCCAGACAAGTATCTCCACCCCCTTTTCATCCAGGGCAGAAAATTCTTGACACCTCAGTGATGGATGATACTCAACACCGAAACGAGAGAACGAAGAAAACGGAAAAGAACGAACAGACGGGGCTAAAAAAATTAAGAGGAAGGCGAAAACATATATGTATGCGTTATGACTGTGTGTATGTATGTGTTCATGTAGATAGACATATATCTATATAAACTATACAGTAGGGGGGAGTATGTGTCGTCGTAAAGGGGGGGGAGAGACTGCAGTAATCCATCATGCTGTCGGTTTAAATTAACTCTGCAACCGAATGGAACGGGATGAGTTCGCGGGAAGGGGAGGGGGTGGAAAGGTTTTTATTTTTTTTATTCGGAAGAGACCAGGGTAGAAGGTATAGTCAGAAGATAAAATTTTTGTGAAAAGGTGTATGGAAAATGTATAAATATATATACATGTAAACTTTACTCCCATACTTGGTTGGAAAGGAAAAAAATGTGACTATATATACATTTCTTCTTTCTTTAAAACGCGTGGTGTCATAGTGTTGGCGACTTTATCGCTAATTTTGGGTGAAAAAAAAAGGATGAATGAGTGGTAAAATAGATTGAGTTGGAGTAATGACTGGAAGTGAATGGCGCGGAATTTTGTTTGTCAGTTTTGAGTATGAGAAATTGCAGTGCAAGTCGTTTGCTTTAATCTGATAATGGAGGAGAATAAAGTATCTGAATGAAAGTAGACATTTATTATCATCGTATCTGAATTAGGTGGATATACCAACATATTTTATTAGTTTGCTGATTTTCGATTACAAAATGTGAGTGTTTTTTAAAAAAATATTGAAGTGCTATTTCAAATTGTATTTCGTGTGTTCAGAAAAGCCCCAATGAGAATTGAGAATAGTATTATAAATTAAAAATATAGATACAAAATTGAAATATCTTATTTTAATACAATTTTGTCGCATTAAAAATTGCTGATTTATTCGCAAAAATGCACAGATTTTTATTTAAATAAAATAAAATTGAGAGATGTAATGTGAACAAGTCTTAAAAACTTCATCATTTTCTCAGAATTGTTTTTAGGAACTAAAGGATAAATTAAGAAACTGAGTTTTTTTCATTCCACTTTAAATATGGTCAACATAACTATATTATCTGATAGTTTGATATTTCCATTAATGGTTTATACGCTTTAAAATTTTAATTGCCTTATTTTGAAAAAAATGTTACGACAAATATTTCTAACAAGTTTTCAAATATTTCAAACATAGACAAATATTTTAAATATTTCTTTTAAGTTTACTTTACATATGAAACTAATCTCACATCTCTTGCTGTATATTGTAACAATATAAATACTCAAAATGTAACTCTAATCAGAAAAGTGTACGCTATTTAACACAATTTTTTTTTCGTCAAACCCTTGCGGTATCAGACCTAAGATTCTTTTAAGAACTTACAAAATGATAGGTAATATTTAATATTACAATTTACTTAAAATTTATAAAAATTAAAGGGACTGAAATAATACACTTACGTAATCGCAAATGTATTTGCTTTAATTGAAATCTTTGAGAAATTAATTACTTTGTGCTATTCATCTCACGGTGTCTTATTTGCTCTTGAGTTTAAGTATTATGATTATTTCTTTTTATTGCCTGTAATAAAACAAACAAACTTTAGTCTTTATCAATAATAAGGTTATTTTTGTTGTTTATTTTAATATTGTAGGTAGTGATACATTTATTCTTTTAAAACATATTCGTAAGTGTAAAGTTTCTTATATGAGAAGTAAAATTTTAAATTCTAAAATTTTCAGAAAATCGCGTCATTTTAAACGAGCAATATTACATTTCTACTTGAAGATTTCTAAATATAGTACATATTTAAAATTAATGCACAGCAATTGAATATTATTCAAACAACATAGATAGGAGATTCTTTACTTATATTATTAGAAAAATGTTTGCAAGAAACTCTCTCTCGTTATCATGTTCAACAAATACCTTAATATCAACATACCAAGCTAGTTTCCCCCTTCTTCATGTTTGAAAGGGTAATTTAAAAAATATCTCTCATCATTTCCAAGTCATTACCAACTACAGCGGTGTTGCAAAAAGTATGTAAGGAAAGACATGGGTCGATAATGACCAATCAATTAAGAGAAGCCTTTTTGGAGAGAGGGGAAGCAGAGAAAGTTAGGGCTAAGAAGTGGGGCTTAGAGGAAAGTACACACCAGATGGCGTTAATTACCATGCGCGACATCAATTCTAGCTGTGTAAAAAATAGTAAGAAAAAGAAAGTAATCAGCAATAATAAAAAAAACAGCAGCTGTAATAAGGTATAAAACGAATTTTCAAAAAATTTTGTGAATTGGAAATTAAAAGTATTATTGGCTCAAATTTTTTTAAAAAAATCAATCGAAGAAAAAACAAGCTTTTATTTAATAAAATTATATTTCAATAAAATCTATTTATGTAATCTTCATTGTTCTCGATTCGCTTGCGATTGTTACAGTTTTTTTATTACAAAACTAATGTAAAAAGAATTCTGACATTTGCTTTCTTTCTTTTTTTAAAATTTGTTTTCAATTGTAAGAAATAGACTTAATTCTGAAAGCTTACTTATTTTCTTTACATAATTTTCAAAACTCCAACTGATCATTTGTATAAAAAATAGATGAAAAGATGGAAACGATAGTAATTTTTAATAATAATTGCGATGTAATGATTGCAATTTTTAATAATAATTGTGATGTAATGATTGTAATTTATAATAATTGTAAACAAGTGTTGTGCGTATAATTCTTTCAGATTTTTACTCGCCGAATATAAGACGAAACAACTGAGAACTGAATAATACTTCGGAATGAGGGGTGTTTGGACTTAATGGATTCCTCTTACGTACACCACTGGATATACGTATCAATAGCAACTAAAACTCACAAGAATACTCATTTCATTTCAAGTTGCTATTGATATTACTATTAAAAATGAAAGTCAAAGAAAAAAAGTTTGATAATATAACCTAGTCAAAAAAATTTACTTGAGTTACATATTAAATATTCAATTATTTTACTTGTATATGTGTTAAGTAAATATGAAAATAAAATAAAAAATAGCTGCAAATACCTAAATTTCATGATTAACTCTCCTAGAAGGGTTGAACATGTCACATGATTATCTTGAAGTGGTGGTTACCATTAATTATCGAATTCGAATAAAGTCCTCAGTTGAAATTTTTCAGATTCATTCTATGATTAGTCACACATCTTTTTAAAACATAAGAGCTATGAAATGTACTAATGTATCTCATTGTGGTTGAAATTTGTCATTTGTTATACGATCTTATTTTCTTTAGAAAATAACCGACGTCAATTCGAATAAGAAAAACATCAATATTTTGAGTATTTTTAGTTTTTATTCTATTTTTTTTTTACCAGCCAGAGAAAATCAATCCTCAACAGCAAAACAGTCGAATCGTTTGTTTTCCACTTTTCACGAAATTCTTTCTAAGTGTTCTTTTATGAATTGAGTGTTGGAAAAATGTGAAAAATGTGGTTAAAGTTGAAACATCAATCATAATATCAACCGTTTCCTTGAGAAAAAATTAAAGCAGCTTTTAGGTCATTCCTTTCATTTAGAAGGACAATTCACGAGTCAGTCAGCTATCAAAAATCCTCTAGTCCCTTTCACCGTGTGAACTTCGCCTTTGTTCTTTTGATTACTTACAAAAGCCGCGAAACGGATGAAAAGAGAGGAAAGAAAAAACTTGATTAATTCCATTGAAAATGGAAACGAGTGAGGGAGAAAAGTAGAGAAAAAAATGAAATATTTGCGCATTTAAGTGTGGGTCGGTAAAGCAACATATTACATTTCCCTCGACGCAAATCGAACAAACAAAGACCACATTTAATTCTTTCCGATTATTCTTCATTTTTTGGTGCCATTTAAAAGGGCTGTTGTATGCGCGCAGACGACGAATTAAAGCGGAGTTGTGTTGTTTGAAGGCTTTTGCCGAATGCGTTAATGTATTGTTTCGCAATAATAAATGTAACTCATGGTTTCGAATGCTTTGTTCTCTATTTTCTCCATCTTTGCGTAAATAAATATTTCATTTTTTTTTTTTTTTTACTTCTTGTCTTCGTATTCTTTTCTTGTTTAAATGGAACATGAGCTTTATGTAACGTCAATGATGATTGATGAAAGAATAAATTAATGTTTTATTTGTGGAACATGAGCAGAAAAGAGCAAACGAAGAAATGAAATGTTAATCTAATTCTCTTTGTTTTGTGTTTTCGGTATTTAATAACCTTTTCGAGAAAAGAAAAAACAACAACACGTCGTTTATTTTATGTTTATATCAGATTTCAAGAAGTACTTATCTAAATCAATATTTAAGTTAAAATATGCTTTGATAGATATAGAAATGTTTAAAATTAAATAAAAATTGAAAGGAAATGTTAATTTTAAATTAACAACATTTAGAAAATTAGCGTAAAAATACCTCAGACAAAATTATAAATATTAAACAATAAATTTTTATCTCCTTTAAATGTCCTTTTACATTTCTCAATGAGAATTCGTTTATTTTATTATTTTCTTCTTCCCAAGTAGATTTTCTTTTGTTGTAAAATATTTATTCACAGTTTTCTTTGTATACGTGAATTTGGTTTCCGATTTTTAAAGTGAACATACGTTCTCATAATAGCATTGAGAAAAAATATATATTTTATTAAGAAATATTGTAAAATAAATGTGAACGATTATTTTTTTACTTAAAGAGCCCTTTTCATGTAATATTTGATATAATTGAAACATATATAACACGAAGAAAATAACAGATATGTTAAAAATTCTCTAGATAGCAAAATAATCAGATTGATTAAGAGATCGCCTAAATGACCTCAAGTATGATTTTGAGAGATTTAAAATAGTATACATTTACATTCTAAGAATTTTTTTCCCTTGGAACAAAATTGAATTCGGTAATTAGCTATGATTTTAACAAGTTATCCTTACAATTAAGAATCTCTGATTTTAGAATATGCTTATTTATTGTAAACATTAAGACATAATTATCACCTATATTAATACGTTAGATTATTCCAAAGAAACCGGAATTTCGGCGATATAGATATATCACTCACATGTCCAATATTTACTTTTTTTCCTCCTCCTTTCGCCTTTGAGGAGACTGCGAAGTAATAATAGCTTATTCAAGACGTGACTCTTCACTTTGCAACTCAGGTATGGAATCAGCGAAGCATAATTTGCAGTTCGCGCGGCGTTCCACTCATCGCTAACCGAAAACAAGGATTTTTATCTACCACCTACGAGGCAAACAAACCCACCAACAAGAAGTTTCAATCTCTATCTGGAAACTTTTCGACGCATTTCTGAAGCAAAACTCATCGTAGCGTTGAACGGATTCTACTACTTCCAAAACTAGCAACTCGTCCGCGTATCGTAACGACGGAGGAAACCAATTTACTAAAATGAACATCCAGAGAGGGGGAGGCATAAAACGCAAGAAGGCAACCATCCAGTCTTCTTCAGTATTCAAAAGGGTGTGAAATATTTCACTTTTCTGAGCTCTGCCGGGCCAGAGCTTTCCTAATTCCTCTCTTCATCATCATCTGCCTCTCATTATTAATTCTTCTAACGATCTTCTAACTTGAAGTTGTCACTCCAACACCAGGCTAAGTTTCCCAGTTGTTCAAAAGAGAGAAAGTGAGTGTGCAAAAGATTCTTCTGCACCTGGTTCCTTCTTGAGTCATCTGCTTTATCCGCTTGCTTGAGCTTGTGAAGGGCACCCCACACACACACAAGTAAAAGAGGTTTAGTATTAATCACGAAAAGCGGGAGGGTGGCAGTGGTAGTTTTCCATCTTGTTTTGTAGCAACGGCGGAGGTTTTGGTTTATCTTTGCTTCCAATGGAGCACGGTTCAGCGATGGCGTTATGAAATTTTCAATATGGACACAGAGCACAAACTTCTGGTAGAGTGGCTTAGGATTTGCAATTAGCGTGAACGAGTTGCTGGAAATGTGATGGGGGAGAAGGAAGGGGATGGCAAGTTGAATCTTCCATGTTTCGGTTGCTTGTAAAGCCTCTTCTCCAATTCCTCCTGGTGACTTTCAACGGCGGTTTAATGCAGTTAGCGCTTTTCGCCTTTTGGAAAGTTGATTAACTTCAACTGTCATCGGCGACTCGAAAGGGAGTCTTTTCAAAAGTGCAATAACTCGCTCGATAGTGGAAGGGACTCCTTAATCCTTTTGCTCGTCTTTTCATGCGAGATTAAATTCGAGTTCCGATTTGCTTTTTGTTTTTGCTTTCTTCTCTTTTTTTCCCCTTTTACCGTGATCCTCCACCCATCTAAGCAAATTCCAGAGCATGCGATGTCTGCCGCCTTGTTAATTTAAACTTCTCTCATCCACTTTTCAAACTTTAATCCGGTACATCACCTAATCATGGATTTGGGATGCTTTGTTATTACTGGACACTACCTCAAAGCAGGCGAGTTTAAAAATGAATCGAACATGAAAGGTTTTCAACTTTATTTCGCTATTGATTCGGTGGGTTTTAATTAGATTACTGCGAGAAGGAGCTAATACTTTGTTTTAGCTACCGAAAGTTTTTGATAGTATAATCTTCTTGGTGATCGAAACCATATAATAGAAAGTAAAATGTCTCAGCACACATGTTATCATTTAAATATCTAAAATAATTTTATTTTATACTTTAAGTTCATTTGTAATATTTAAAATGCTTTTTCTTTCTGCAAATTATGTTAATAGTACTCACAGAAATATAACACAGAACTTTACCTATAGTAGAAAAAATATCAAGTCTAAAACTTTAAAAAAAATTAAAAAAAATTTTTCCGGATCTTAAGCTTTCAAAAGAACAATAACACACGTATTTAAATTGAGGAGTGAACAGATGTCTGAAAATCACAATTTGTAAAAAAATTTATTTGGCATAATTTTGATAGCTATTAAATTATTCAGTAAATTAGGTAAATTATGCACATAATTTGAGAAGAAGTTTTCTATACATTGGGTAAAAAAAAGTTCGGTTAATTTATAATTTATTTAAAATAAAATGATTATATATGTTCCATAATTCTCACAAGAGAAAAAGTTCAAATAGAATACAGATACATCATAATAATATTTCTTCAATACAATTGTATATTTGTTACATATGCTTTCATAAAAGGGAATCAAAATTTCTTGCCGTAAGCATGGTTCAGAAATGAGATATATCTTAAGTTTTTGAGCATTAACATCAATTAAATGTTGTAATTTATGTTGGTAGTGCTTCAAAATTTGTGACATATTTTATCAAAACTTTAATAACTATGAAAACTTAGGAAACTGTTGGCTCATTTTTCCTTAATTAATATATGTAAATTTAAAAGAATTTTTAACTCAGGAATAACAACAAAACAAAATGTCCATTTAAAACACTTTTCTACTATTGCATGTGTTGTTCCTATTTATGCATTTAAATAACTTTCCAAACAAATTATATTCTTATATTATAGGTCAGTAAACTATAAGCACGTGAAAAGTAAGAACAAATGTTGATATCTGAAGCATACTTTCCGCATTAAAAATTAGAATTTTTTCTTGACCACAACATTACTTCTATATTCTGGACTCTTTTAATTTATAAAATAAATTTTATACGATAATAATGCTCGGTTATAAAAAAAAAACTAATAGAAATACCGTAAGCATGATTTAAAAAACTTGGTAAAATTTTAAAAGTGCTTTGTTAATCATTATAAAATGAGATAAACTTTCAATCGATAAGGAAGAACATAATTCATGCAATTTTTATGCATGTTATAGTAATGAATACTTTTCAGAACTTGATCATTGTTTTGCAGTCAGATGATTATGTCACCATATATGATAAAGATCAGTATCCTTAGCTTGCACTTATTGAATTTGTTTTTTCGCCACTCCAATAGAGCAAGGAGCGATTACTATAATTACTTTAGTCAGAAAAGATTAAAGATAGTACTTTGAATAAACTGTAGTTACCAGTTCCGATTCTCTTAGAGTAATTAAAGTTTTTGAAATTAATTTTTTGGCTCTGAAGCGGACTGTGTATAAATAGAGCTGTTAAGTGAACTTTTTTTTCCAGAATTAAAAAAAAAATTCAATTTATCTTTTACGTTATGTCATATCACAACTTCATCTCACTTGAGAAAATTGTGCAAGAGAAATTTTGCAAAAAGAATTTTTTCTCCTCATTGTCTGAAACAAAAGTCTTTTCTTAATCATCATTTAAAATCTAAAGAAGAAGAAGAAAAAAAAAATATATTCCAGCGTGTCAGAAAGTTACAGACACTCAATCTTTGCCTCTCTTATTTATAAACACCTGCCAAGGATACTTTACAAAAGCTACTTTAAACACTTTCTATTGTTCTACCCGGGCAACTAAAATAGAAAGCTCGTATTTTGAAGAGGAAAAAATTAACAAAACCGATACAAAAGGTTATGGAGTTGCAAAGGAGTGAAAAAACATCTCTACTCGGCTCTAACTGAGATCAGGTTCGGAAAAAAAGGGTTGAAAATTGTTCATTTTAGCGGTGGCATCGCCTGCACGTCAACAGCAACTGTCGAACGAACAAAACACCGAGATTATTTTTGCCTAGGGTTAGTAATTAAAATGGATAAGCTCCTCCCCCTTCCCCCCGAAGATCCTCTTTTGTTATAGTGAACTAATTAATATTTCTGGACCAAACAACAGATACCTTAGTGAAGATTTAAAGAAGAAGTGAGGAAAAAAAGTCTTTTTGGTGATTATCAGAAGCCGTGAAGCTATTGTCTATCGGCTTTAAATCACTGGTATAAAAGAAGTTTTTATGTATGCCGCTCTTTCCCAGGAAGTAAAAGTGCTTATATGTTTGATAAATTATTTTACTCTTGATTGACTACCTCAACTGCAGAAGCTTTTCAACATAGTTTAAAAAGCAGAATTCAAAATGTCTCACCATAAGAAATCCTTGCATCGCCAATAAAAAAAATATTTTTGAATTAAATTGACTAAATTTATTTTTTGTAAATTTTAAGCCTTATTTTCTAAGCAATCCAGAAAACGAACAACGCACGACGAAAGCATAAAAATGGCCATATCCTCTGAATTTTGCTTTTTGTAAGACAAGTTGTCATTTTAACTTATCTACGCTTTATTTTCAAACTTTTTTCTTACTTAGAAAGTACCTTCAATATTACGAAAACTGAGCAAAAGAAACCTATGTTATTGGATAGTAAATTAATTCGAAAATAAATTAAGGCTAATTTATTTATTTCATTTTAGCTATCTCTCAAACAATTATTTTTATTAAAAATTTTGTTTTTTAAACGATTAAATAATTTTTTTTGTTTGGATGGAAATAACACTAATTCGACAGACAGCATAACATAGAAATCCAAAATAATAATAATAATTGCAACACATTCTTTAGAGGAAAAAAATCTGGGACTACATAATATAAAAAATTGTGTCGTTTAACTTTGCCTGAATTTTCAATTGCACACAAAACGAATAAAATAATTTTATTGCATATTGTAAGAGACTCTAGTCCAATGACAGTGAAAAAGGTCTGAAACTATAATTGATGCGAGAAATAACATTGTTTGTTAATATTAACGCATTGCTTCTCATTTGATAACCCCCCTTTGCTATGAATAATGGTAATAATATATTTTTTGGTTCTTAGGACAAAAATATCAAATCATTAAGACAATTAGAAAATTAGCAATCTTCATAAAAGTAAATTAATGATACTTTTTAAATAATTTATTATAGGCTTACATTATAAACTCGTGCGCTTTCGTGTAAGAAAAATGATAGAAAAATATATTCTTTTCCTTAAATAAAAAAAAGTATAGAGTTTTCATTTCTTAAGTGAATTACTTTTGTGTTTTGTTTACAGTAAATTTAATTCATCTAAAAATAAAAAAAAATCTAACAAATTTATTAAACAAACCAATTTTCCGAATAATGACCAAATTACATTCCAGACGTTTCGTTAAGAAAAAGAGAGTTTCACAAACAATCAATTATACCCCGAGGGCTTCTCCTGTTTGAATATGCCGAATGTTTATCCCGAACCAGAGACAAGAATTATGGTATTTTTTTCACATCAAAACTCTTCAAATTATGCGAATATTTACCTTAGAAATAACTGAAGAAGTTGCTAGTCATATAGACACTACGAAACGTTTGCTCCCCACTCTTAAAAAGGGTTTTACAGACCCTCAATTGAGTGTCTTAATTCTCTCACAAAAAGTGAGAAGAGGTTAAGAGTAAAGATTTTCACTTCTTAAGTAGAACTTTTAATCATCCCCGCGGCTATTTGACTTCAGATGAAATAGAGGCTCCTCTTACTCTACGTCGACCACCGAAAAAAAAGAGAGAGAGAGAGAGCTCACACTTTCGCTAAGCAACGATAAGTGACTAATCATTTATCTATGCTTTTTTTTCTTTTGACATTGGCTAAAATAATTGATTTTGGTGGTTTAGGAATGGCATTGGGAATTCATAACTGTCCCGAGGTGACTGTTATAATCCTATTTACTTGCCCAGTGTTCCGGTCAATTACCAATTGAACTAAAACATTTTGAGGTAGCTCGAGTTCCCTCTGTGTGCCTATTTCAATATTTATTGCAAAAAAGTTATGAGGTTAATTCAATTTCGACATTGTGAGTTGAAGAAAGTTTGATATTTCACAAAAATATAAATCTAAAATTCAGAAAAGTCTTACTAATTAACTCTGTTGTTGTCAAATTATATTACGAGTTTAAGAATTGATGATAATTATAAATAAAAGTATTAGAAAAATAACCTAATAGTTTGATATGAAAGTTCTGGCATTTTTTTTGTTAGAAAATCTTTCGGAGAGAAGTTTGATAATGTAAAGGCCTGATATATTTTTAAATGAAGTTATTCAATGTGAACTAATTTTTATCTGCTTAATGTATATAATTTCATTAAAATATTTATATAAACTTTAATGGTGATTCAATTAAAATCACAATAAATTTATTCATAAAAGAATGATAGTTAATTCGTAAGGTTTCAGATTTGGTTTTTATATTTTGCTTATAAAATAATTTTTTCATAATATTTAGAGGGTTTAAAATTATTTTAAAAATTATAATTCATATAAGTCGCTTTTATGTTGCATAACATTACAGTTCACTTTGAATTTTTTTATTGTTTGTTATAATTTATTACTATGATAAAATTCCTTATAATTATATTTATACGGCGGCAAATAACTTGTTTTTAAGAGATACCTCCCAGTTTACTTCAAAACCAAAAATGAGAGGAATTTTTTTCGGAGTATTTGGGGGAAAATATTATTTTACCACTCTCTATTAAGAAATAAGTTACAAGGCTTAAAATTATTCTTTTGAATAGTATATATTCAAATTAATATTATAAAGCGTACATGTCTAATACAATGCACAAAACAAACAAACAAAAATAATATGCAATATGTTATATAGATGAATTTTTTAATAAAATAAGTGGTATTAAATATTTGTAATAAAACAGAAAAAGAATTAAAATGCAATGAGTTGTAAATAAAACTACAATTATTTGAATTATACATACAATCTTTAAACAAAGTAAAACTATGAAAAAATATTCAACTGTGATAAATTTTTTTAAATATTTAATAAATAGGTCTGAGTCACATATTTATTTATGAATCCGTTTGGTTAATTCTGCTGCACTGAATTTAATAAATTTTACAGCGGTTGATATCAAATTATATTTTAATTTTAATGTAGCATCGAAAAAAACATCCCACAGAAAATGCGAACATTTCTTCCCAAATCTAATTCATTTTAAAACACATTTCTAATTATTCTTATTCTCACTGTAATACAAACATAAAAGTAAAGAATTCTTAGCAGAAAAGAAAGAAATGATTTCTCATAAAACAAAAGATTAAAACAATTTTACAACTAAAGATCAAATATTTTTTCGAAAACGTAAAAGGTGTTATTTTCAAAACCTTTAATACTTTAACAAAAAAGTTAAACAAGAATTGAACAATAAATAACGCACAATCACAAATAGAAAAAATTCTTACTTGAAGGAACCATGAATCGATTTTACTTAAATGCATCATAAAAAAATAAGTTTATGGCATCAGTTACACCTAGGGGAAAAATTAATTTGAATGAAACTGCACTTCAATTACAGTGAATTTTGAAAGATTTCTTCACATGACCGACAATTGTTATTCATTTCATTTCATTTTTATTCTCTCAGACGATTTTTTTATTTAATTTTTACAAACGTATGTCTCTCCACGATTGTTCTTTTTTCCCTCTTCACATATTTGTATAATGATAAACAAAGTACTCTTCAAGATATATTTTATTCAAAACGACTGGAATTTTTTTCTCTTTGAATTCAGAATACTAGCGTACATTTTGAATATTTTTGTCTTTGTTATTTTAACGACTATTTACGGATGATTTGGGAACGCAAGGAGAGGGTTATTGTTTAAATTGCATAATTTAAAAGATCGGAAATTATTCATGGCAAGCAAAGGATTTTTTTTTCTTTCTTTTTTCTTCATTTCTTGTTTTTACTTTAAGAAAAATGAGTAGAATATTATGAATAAAAAAAAATTTAAGCTTTTTCCCCTATTTTGCGAGAGCCATATTATTTACTTATGAAGAAAAAAAAATTTCAGTTGGGAATATAAGAGGGATTTATATCGGTCTCTTAAATGCTGCCAAAGTAATTGTCAGGAATGGTAATTTGTTTTATTTTATTTCATTGTCTAAGAATGATAAATTGCATTTGTGCCAGGGGATGACGTTTAATTTTAATGTGTACCATCTTGGACACTTTTTGTGGACATAAGAAAAACGTATAAAATATTTTAAGAAATTATCTTTAACTACGTTTTTCACACTTGCGTTCCTCAAATAATTAACTTTGCGTTCTTAAATATTGTAAATTAATTAATCATTTTCTGTTCATATAAAATTACTAGATAAACGTTTTGTATAAATATTGGAAATACTTTAAACAAGAAGCTAGTTTTAGCAACATGGAAATTTTTTTTTATAAAAAAATAAAGTAAAAAAGTGATTCACACTTTTACATCGTTTGAAGTAATTTAAATATTTTGTATAAAATAATAAGAAAAAACGATTTTTAGCAAACTTTAATTTGACAATAACTATTGAAAATTCATTTGAAAGGAAAAAATATATTCTAAGAATGAATTTTTATTCAGTTTCATTACAAGTTTTTGCTTACATGTCTACAAATAAATTCATCTAAGTGCTTCAGATATCAATAGGAAAATATTTTATGCTTGTATTGTTAAGGATGTATTTTTAAAAGAAATATCTATTCTCTTAATTATTGCATAAAACTATGCATAGAACTTTTATCCTGTTGTGGGCGTCCGATATCAGTAATAAAACAAAAAGGATTAATTTTTATGTTACAATGGTTACATGTAATGCTTACATTACAATACTTACAAGTAAAACAATTTTTTTTCCTTTTATTTTTAAATGTCTATTACTTCAATTGTATTTGGTACGTTTATTAATTTCTTCTTAAATAAAATTTTGAGGGGGAAAATAAGAAGCAAGCTTATTTAGAAATCCCTTGTTTCTAATAAAAAGTTAACTGATTGTTCAGATAACTTTCTCTGCCTGCTCATGCATTTTTCTTGGTAGCTATGGAACGGTTCATCTTAAGATTTTTTTTTTTGATTCTACTCCTAGCTTTCGTATCGTCATATTTAAAGAATTGCAAATAATATTATAATGTTTATGTTAGTGAACTGTTATTTTCATTTGCTTGTTTATATACGGTTCCCTACATTTCACATTTTATAAGATTCAGATGTTCAAAATACATAGTTTAGTAATATGAAACTTGATTGATTGTTTTTGTTCAAACTGCTTTATTTATGTATCTTGTATGAATTATGTAATACAACTGCTTTTCAGATTTATTGATTATTGTATACTAATTATATTATACGAATCACATCTTATAAAATTTAGCAACATTACAATTGCCTTTTTTAAGAGATTGGTTAAAAGTTAAATCTTAAATTAATTATTCTGTTCTTAAGTAATTAATAATTATTAACAAAATTTTCTGCAGTAAAAATTATTTTGTATAATTTTGCATAAAATTTAGAAATTAAATATAATCGAAATAACATATTTTCATAATATTAAAAGAAAGTGAGTAATGAAAATAAGATAAAATTATTTATACAAAATGATCATGATATAACTATAAAAAATGACATATGAAAAGCACGGGTTCCACCTTCAGTTACTGAAGTCTAATACAAAATGTTCCATCCTTGATATCCCTTGAAATATTTTTGAACTTAAGGTAACAAATTTAAAACTGCAAGCATAAAATACAAGCCGTGCTGTGAACACGTGCTCGGTTGTAAAAGATGAACACTGACTTCGGCGAAAGTTATTGAAATAGCCATTTATCCGAGGCGAATGACACAAAAGAATCGATAGCATGTGTTTCCGTCAAGATTAATGGAACTCCGATAAATCGACCTCTTTTAATTTTCCCCTTACTCCTTTGAAGCCGATTCTCCCTACAAGTCGGGTGATTAGCGAAAACTGCGGTTTAATCGTTTGGATATTGTTGATCTTATCTTAGCATGGAAAACAAATGTCAAACAAGATCCACATTAAATATGTTACAATATATACGAGTATGTTGTCAGATTCTTTGGAAAGTATGAAAATGGACTACTATGTTAAGTCATCTGAATTATTTTCAGAATTATTTATCTTACGGTTTGAAATTTTATTTATTTTAATCGATGCGAATCAGAAATAAATAAAATTAGTGAAAATTTTCTTCTCAAAATTAGAATTTATTCATGAGGTAAACTAGATAACCTGAATTGCCAAAGATTCCTCAAATCTTACAGTTACTTTTTGTCAATTTAGCTATATTTGATAAAAGCCACAAATTATCATTTTTTAAAAATATTTTTTAAATAAGGTTGGTCGGTTTGAGTTAAAGTCGCCCTTGAGAATTAGCTTTCAATTTGTGGAACTTGTGGAATACGCGAATGATTTTTATGAGACATGCACCCTACCCTAATAAATAATTGATTTAGGATGAGTAACTTTGAAAGAGCTGATGTACGAAAAAGCAGGAGTCCCAAGTTCAGTTGGAAGTTTGGAGAGGGAGGTCCCAGCTCAGGTGTCGTCCTCATCGCTTGACCGAAGCTCAAAATTACAAGGTCCGTTGGTAATAGCCCCCGTGTTGCTTCTCAATGCGACGTTAATAAGCTATCACAATAACAGTTGTGAAAGAGAACTTTCAAAGCAAAATAATTTTAAAAAAATAACATTTCAAATATTTACGTGAAAATTCTCCAAATAACTGATGTAAATCCAGGGATTTTTTTTTTTTTAAATTTGGAAAGGGCAAATAAAATGGTACCTAACTTTTTTTTTCAACACCAGCATAACTTAATAGCTTGTAATATCCGAAAATATTAAGTTACAATAGGAATTATAATACCAAAAAAACATGTAATTTTTTTTAGAATTTAAAAACTAACTTGTCTAGAATTTATATAAAAACTAACTTATTCGCTTACTAAAATTTAACCTGTACCCAAAGGAGAGTTGTTGGCGCCTAAATTCGAAATTGTTGAAAATATTGTACTTTTTATAGAGCCGCACTAGAAAATTTGGAGTAATATCACTTATTGTATTTTCATTGGGAAATAAAAAATTTACTGGATGTAAAAATTCTGATCACGGGATTGCACATCTATACGAGTCCCGACATTGTATACATTTGGATGTTTCGCGAATTCAGATTAAAATAAGGAATTACTTAGTGTGCGTATAGAACTATTATTAATGAAGAGCCTTGACAGGCAAAGCTATGTATCGTATATGTATATTGAATAGACCAAATTGAGTAATTTGTTTTTTAATTCATTCGTTCAAAAAAGCACGCTTCCTAACTATTTATTTTGATACATCAAAATTAAATTTAAAAAAATATTTTTAACACATTCTTCATTTTTAGCTTTTAATTTATCATATATTTCTTTCTTTCAACCGCTAAGTAAAAGGAGTAGTGTAAAGGGGGGGGGGGGGTGTTCATCAATATTCAATGGAATGTTTAATATTTGGTTTCATATCTGTTTTCCACTGTAAACATTCACCTTTTTGTCTTTTATGCCAACAAAGCTTGACCAACGAATCAATGAAACAAGATTATCTTGAGGCGTATTTGAAGGCGAAAATTATAGAACTCATTTAAATCAAAATTAAAATTACCTTCAAACTTTGAAGAAGAATTTTGAAGGGAAAAAAGAACTACATTAAAGTCTCAGTTTATTGCCCAAACAAAAACTGTCAACTATACTCTTGAGGCTAGTTATGAAATTTTCTTACTCTTTTCTAAGTCTAGAAAAAGTATTATAGCACAGAATTTAATCAAGCCATCAATACCAACATTTTTTAAAACAGTTCTGGAAAAGGATGACAAAAACGTGAAATTTGACAGTACTGTTAGATGAAGAACAAACAAAATGAGTGAAGACTTGAAATACAATTTGTTAAAAAGGTGAAATAAAAAAATTCTCAGTACGCATGGGAGACTCAAACACGTTAGACAGAAAATTTATTCTGATAACTTATGTAAGGTAATTTTCATGAAGAAATGTTTCTGTAAATCTTTAGAAGACATCCACTTCCATCAGAGATATTATTATAAGGTAAAAAAAATATTTCGATAGTAATAATATACCAAAGAAAAATATACCATCTTGTGTTGCAGATGATGCTCCTAATATGACAAACAAGAAAAAATGATTACTTCAAATTGACGAAAGAGGAGAAGTAGGAAAGTTTCTAATGCATTATGTTATTCGTAGAGAAAACTTGGTAACTAAAAATATTTCGCCTTTTTTTAATAAAGTAACTCAAATCATACACAGTTATGAAGATACCAATGCTATTAAAGCTAATAATGTCAAATGGGAGCGTTTATTCAAGCTATTCTGTGAATAACAAAACGCAGATCCTGTTAGACTTTTACTTCACTCTGAATTAAAGTACCTCTCAAAAGAAAACTTCTAGAACAAACTTCTAGAAATATTTGTAGAGCTATTTGATGCTATTAGTGACTTTTTAATCTAAAAGAAGCTTCTGTTAACGGTCGATAATAAAGCATTTTATCAGTTATTTAGCTGATATTTTTGAAAAACTAAATATATTAAATAGACAACTTCAGGGAACAAATGAAACTTTTGTCGATTCAAAAACAAAGATTTGGTTTTATTACATAAATTGAATTACGTCAAAAACATGTTTGTCGGAAAGTTTTAAAAAATTTCATTGGCTTTTAAAATGTGAAGTGATGGATACCGTTGCATTTGTTATTGTCTATAATCTGATAACTTTGACTACAGTTTTAAAAGAAAGATATTCTGATTAAAGCAGATTGATTTTCCAATCTAGATGATGCAGAGTTAAATTAGTAGATATGTTTCATGCTTGGAAGCAATACTAAGAAGAATGCTCAGAAATGCAAAATAATGAGTCGGTTAAAGATTTATTCATGCGATAAAATGCGATGTCATGGCTTTGTGATGTAACAGATATTAAAAGTCAAATTTCAGTAAACCTTTCTTGAAAACTATTGTTACGGTTTCCCCGTTTTATATTTACTGAATGTGGATTTAATGCCGTGTAAGTCATTTGTAACTGAAAAAAAAGAAACTGCCTATATATCACAAAATGGAAAGATTTGAGACTGAACCTGACTAAAAGTTAGAACCTAATACAAATTTCTCCGCAAAAAGCATCGAGGGGTTCTCTAAATTTAGTATACTTATCTAGAAGTGACCCCTCATTGTATCTTGAAATTATTAAGTCATTAAATAATAATTACTAATAGTTAAAATGTTTTAGAAAAATCTTTCATTGATAGATTTTTGTTTTTGAGTTTTAGTTCTCTATTATATGTTTTCAAAATCTGCTTACTGTTTTTTTAGAAATTTTCAAGTGATTTCTTCCTAAGCCCTAAGTCCTACGTCCTGAACAAAAGTTGCCACTTAGGATTCATTCAGTGAATAATTCAGTTTTTGAATGTAAGAAATTTCCTATATGTTTTATAGGGGGACACAGGGATTTTAGAAATGCTTAAGTAATGAATGTCAAAAAAAAAAGGGTGGGAAACACTGATTTAGAAACATGGAATTTTGAGAGAGCTAAAGAATATTTGGACATGACCAAGGAATACATCAAGTAAAAACAAAATTGTAGGGACTGGTATTTCGAGGGAAAAGTTCGAGTTATCTTTAAACAACACTAGGGGTATTGAATGGGGAATGAATTTCGCAATTTTGAACAACAATCAAGGGAGAATCATGGTCACAACAATAACACCCATGACTGAACTGCTATCTTATTTTCTTCGCTTCCATAGCATATTCCGTCCTATTTAATCCTTTTTAAGTCCACGAGAAGTATTCTTTTACTAATAATTTCATCAATTTTTTAACAATAAATTTTCAATAGCATTTAGTGAGTGGTGGTAAACGTACTTCCCACCAAAAATAAGGTCTCAAAAATCAAATTGTTTTCACGTAATTAACTAAATGAATTTCTTTTCTTAAATCAATCTCAAACCAAAAATATTTTAATATACCATTATTAGAATAAAATGACCCTGCAGAGGGTTAACGTGTAGAGGCCTCCATTATTCTTCATGACAGTTTTTCAATGGAATAGGGGGACTTAACCCCCATCTCTATTCCAACATCACCAAAATAATGAGAACAAGAAATGACTCTATTTCCGATGATTCTCTCATAGTTATGATGATCTAGGTTCATGCACATTATTTAGTCCTTCTTTTCTTTTCTTTTTTTCACAAAAATTCCTTCTAAATAGATAAATGAAAGCCGCAGATAAATGCTGCAAGATGCCATCCCTAAAAAGATTTTTAATGGAACTTGTAAGGAGGCATGTATTTTCAATAGAAACTGCTATGTGTGTCACGCCCAAACAGTATAAGCAATTTTACATGTATCATTATTTACAGACATTTCTTTGCAAACTGTTTGCATTCGAATTTATTCTTTTGTATTTGAATTATTTTTGAAATTCGTGAAGAAAAACATTGCAACACAGTTTATTTTAATTTTAAAAATTCAGTATCATAAAAATATCTTCCATCCACAAATAAAAATGAATTAAGCTTACAATGACGCACAAAGGGGACTGAGAAAAAAACAGGAATAATTTTTCAGAAAAACACTTAATGATATAAGTAATAAATTTATGAACAGGATTAAGTGCACAAATAAACTGGAATTAAAATTATGAATTTTTATTTGTGTTTAAATTTATAGTAAAAATTTCACCAATATATATATATATACATCTCTCAAAATTATGAGTTTTCTTTTTGTTTAGTTTCTTACACATTAAAAATTATTAATTACATATTATTATTGCGTTCAGAAATAGATACATATAAAAAAAAGGTTAATCAAAACCAAAAAGTTAAAAATTGGAAAAAAAAAATTGCATTTTACTTCATAAAAAAAACTTTTTTTTAAACACCGATTTATAAAAAAAATTAGGTTTTTTTTTCTTTCTGAAATACAATCGAGTAAATTTTTTATATACCTTGTGGATGCTATGACGTCACTTCCCATCTGTCGTTCCCTGGTGACTTCCCCTCTGGAGGTGGCGTGGGACGAGTGGGTGGCGGTGGTCGTCATGGAAACGGCTCCTGTGATGACGCTGTTGTGGTGGGAGGAATTGAGAGCCATGAAGGGTAGAGGGGATAGATGACTTGTCGTGCCTGGGTGACCATAACCATTGGGCAGCATGTGTTTGTCCAGTCTGTCACCTACAGTGAGAAAATAAATAAAGTTTAGTTCAAATTTAATATAAAGGGAAAAGAGCATTTGTAATCAATTTTTGATACATGTACCTATCTTACATTTCTTTATTACATATTTTGCTGACTAAACATTATTCCCCCCCCCTTTTATCATAATTAATTATTAGGTTTCGTTTAGATAAAAAATAATAAATAATAATATTAAAATTTAGATACCTATTTTTTCCTTATAAACCTTTAACTAATCTTTTTTGCTTGAAAATTGTGCTAGAGTTACAAAAAAAAAAAAAAAAAAAAAAATCTGAAATACTAAATGCCCATGGTTTTTTCAATTGGTAATCTGTGGTTGTGAAAAGAATTCTAAGTAAGGGAATAACTCTTGAAAGAAATGACGAGAATATTTTCTCCATAAAATGTTTTCCCTTTAGTATTACAAAGATTATATCGTATTTTTGGAGTATTTCAAATATTACAATAAATTAAGAATATTTATTGACGAGTAAATTGAGAAAAATAAATGCAGGCCCTAGATCAAATAACGAGAACGATATTTGAGCTTGTACTTATCTATCAAACCTTTACAATCATATACTATGTATCACGCGAGCACTATTAATTGTAAACAGTCCCCTTTAAGCAAGAATTTTGATTTCTTATTTATTTATTAATTTAAAGAAGAAAAAAACCTTGTTAAAAATTGGAAATTCAGTAATTAGTATATTTTGTACACTATTTTTAAATTGGAATTAATAAAGAATTTAGAGCAGTGGATTGAATTTTTAATTATAAACCTTAAATTATGAGCTATATCATAAAATGAGGAAAATATCTAATTTCATTATTCTAACTTCCACAGTGGGTTACGTAGTGATACTGAGATTCTGTTAGATGGAACGCGCAGTATCTTTCTGCGCTTCGCATGAAAATCTTTTTTGTCGAGACCATGGCTCACTGGCATTTAACTAACTATTCTTATAATATATTTTACATCCAATTCAAAATTTTGTTTGAATTAACATGAAATCTTTTTTAATCAAATATTCGTTAATTTGTTCTTTATATTTTGTCTTTCTTTTCCGTAGTTTAATTGAGGTAACTTAGTAATACCTTTGTTTAGAGAAGAAAATAACACTTTACGAATTTATCTTTGATGTTCTAATGAGTAGAAAATGTAGTTCAAATAAGTAGTTTGTTTTTACTTATTAAGTTCACATATTTATTTATTATTACTTATATCTGATTAAGTTTATCTTTATATCCATGCAGTTGTCATATTTTACAACATTTCTATTTAAATTTATTGAAAAGGAAATTGTACAGAAAAAAAACATTGTATTATTTTATTTGATTCTATTTTTAAATACTTAAATGATTCGTTTTCCTATACAATAGGAAAACGAATCATTTAAATATTTAAAAATAGAATAATTGCATAATTTTTATAAATCTTGTATTCAACACACAAATAACCCATTGCAACTGTTTAAAAAACCCTTTTAAAGAATCAATGGATGAACTGTTTAGGATTGTCTTCCTTTAAGCTGAATTTATCAATATTCACTCAGATAAAATAAAAATTCTACTAATTATAATTCAGGTAACGCTTTGAAAGTAAAATTAACCATCAAAGAGCAAGCGAAATAATAATCTTAAAACCAAATATAACAAATGTAATATATCTAGGGGGAATAAACGTTCAAAACCCATGGTCTTCAAATAACTTAGTGAGTGCTTACTTCGTTACATCTGTCAAATCTGTCTCTTCTAAAGCATGAGAGAAATCCAATTGAAAAGGCAGAACTAACCTGACATCAATAACACTGTCATTTTGATGTTTTCAGAGAGTGCTCTTTGATTGCATCGGAGATTGACATTTCTCAAAGATACGCCCAACCTTGGTCGGATACTTCAGTCAGGTGCAAGTCAGGTATTTCTTTTTCTTCTCCTCTTTTATAATTTATTATTGTTATTGTTTAATTTTCTGTTGATGCGTTGGATAATATCCATTTAAGGTTTGCCACGGACTTTAGTATACTCGCGCATGATTGAATTCCGTTTCAAAAGGTATAATTTAGATGTGATCTGGGAATTAACTTGTTCCTTTATGACTCGGTGATTAATCTTAGTCACTTAAATATGTCTTTATCGGTAAATCTGATTCTATAGATATTAATTTTTTTCGTCCAGTTAAGAGGTGAGAATCACTTAAAACTAAATAAGAGGAATTAGTAAATAAATACGCTTTATTTCTAAGGGAATCGTCTCTCTTTTTTTTTTTTAGATTTATACTAGATGTAGATACTAAGTACAATATTACTTATACATAATGTTTTTCAAATAATTTACCTAAAAATGGAAATGTTTAGGTCTAATTTTTATAGAATGCTTTTATATTGAATATGAATTTGTGCGTCAACTTAATGGTATTTGAGCGAGGAAAAGAAATAAATAAAACACCATCAAAGTTAATTATACATTTTATTCTCACATGCACTAAATCATCACTGATATAATTACTTTCACTGAATGAAATATTGCATATCTTATCTTATAAAACTGTTATAATATCTTTGTGATGGGATAAAACACCCAAAAAATAATCAAGTATTGGAATTATTAGATATTATTAGAAAATTGGAATTATTAAAAATTGTTAGAAAATCAAAATATTTTTAGAAATTGTTAAAGAGAAGCAGAATTACAAGAAAATTATTAGGTCTTTTTGTAGTTAAGCATAATAAAATTGCCAAATGTAATTCTTAAAACTGTATTTCCTAAATCTTACTTCCTCTAATTATCGGAATAATTCTATAAAATGATTTATTAATAGCCATGGGCAGAGGTCAGATGGTTAAACTTTTAAGAAAATTCAAGGGTATACCATTTCCTCTGGATGAAGATATCATATCAACATTCAATGGAGAACCCATATCTCAAATCCAAACTTCATAAAAAAATTTTATTCGTAGCATAATTTTGATTCTCTATGGATAATTCCCAAGAAAGGTTATTTATGACTTCAATGCGAATTTACTTTTATTTTAGAGAGAAATAAAAATGTCTATTCTAGATTCTAACTTTAACATTAAACAACTTGTAACAGGATTCAAAGTAAATGCTATTTTTGTATAGATAAGAATGATGCTTCATAAAATGGTATACCTTCTCTTACATTTATTTCAAAAAATCAAATTGAATTTTATTTCATTTAAACATTATGTTATTCAAACATAAATACATAAATATCATGATAATAAAAATAATATTGTTTTAAAAGTAAAATATCACCAAAGATAAATTCAGTAACAAGGATAAAGACCGAGAGAGTTGAAACTTTTAACGGGATTATTTTAATACATACTCATCGTCACAAAAAAAGTATCCCCCAGAAAGAAGAAAAATACGTATATGAAAATTAAGAACTTGTTCCATACCTGTTACATCCATACCACATCATTTAAAAGATTTTTCCAAAGAGCGTAATTTTGATTCTAACTAATGATTTGGGTTTAATTTATCACTATGAAGTTTAGAATGCCTTTCAGAAGAAAACAACTGTCATTTGAACAGTTTAAAGTCTTTGAGAAGATTTGTATCGTAGTCGTAGGACTGCATGAATCCGCCAGATCGCGAGACATAACGATAGCGTAAATGTTGCAAATTCACGCTATCGGAGGAATTGGGTACAAGGAAGTTAAGACTTACAATGAGTGGGCTCGGGGAAAACTGTACGGACAACAAGTAAATAAAATAGAAGATTAGTACGGCAAGCGCGAAACACACCAACTGCTACAATTCCGGACATTATGCGAACAGTGATAGCCTTTCTGCATCATCCTGTTAAGTGCCACTACCATTAGCAGACGGTTGCATGCTTCTGGATTACTTTCATGAATACCGTAACGGAGATTGCCCCTGACACCACAGCAACGTTGGCAGAGACTGCAGTGTGAAATTATGCAACGAAGAGCAGCAGGTCATTCCTTTTGTCTTGGTGAGAATGATAACCGAATTCGTGAGTGGAGGCATCACGATGGACGATTCGTTGTCCCTCTTCAGGCAGCACGCGGTATCGTATGGATGTTTTCGTACTAAACCCGATCACCGTTGGTCTCCATACAGCCATTCTGATGGCCCAAAGGTACGTGAGTGAGATCCTTCGACCAGAGCCTATTCCTGTTGAGAACGCCTACCCCGGTCCTCTGTTTCAACAAGACAATGCTCGCGTTCATACCGCTGCCATCTCAAGAACTTGCTTCGTAGTCATAGGCATTGTACCATGACCAGCAGTAGCACCAGACCTGTCGTCCATCGGAAACATTCGGATCCTATGCACCGTTATGTTAAGACTCTACCGTTACCACTAAATTTGCAAGATCTACATGCCAAAACTCAACCTGCGGGAGATGAATTGAATCAAAACACCATTAAGAGCGTCTACGATCCCATACCATGATATGCGGAAGAATGCTTTAGAAATAATGGCGGCCCAACATCCTATTTAAATTGTAATGAATTTGTATTTTGACCAAAAAATTTTGTTATACCACTCTTATTTAATTCTAAAAATTTAGTGTAAAAACTTGATTAATGATGCATTTGAC